>VDFB02047230.1:625776960-625936780 GCA_007258455.2 Sequoia sempervirens
TTGATCTTCATGCATACATCTACATTTTATGCCATTATAGTCACATTTCAACTGCCCAACTGACCATAACTTCTTTTTTTAAGAATAATGGCACTTTTACAATATTTGTTGCATTTTAACAACTTTGCAACTTTGACAATTTTGACAATTTTTGACAACTTTTGCATTATGACTCCAAAACATTTTAAAACGATCTAGAATGACTCCAAATGGTCTCAAATGACCTTATTAGACTCAAAAACCCCTAAAAAATTTATTTTAGTAAAGAACCTATCCAAGATATAACAACACTCAATATATTATCAATATAAATTTTATTACAATACAGTGAGAAATCAAATTATACTAAAATAGGTGTCTTAGAGAATATTATTTATAGGAATGAAATAAATGAATTGGTATGAAACAAAAACATATTTCTATGAATTTTGACACCCACCAATATTCTATCCATATTACAAGGTGTCTCTTCCCCATCCTATGTGGAAAATGTTCCCAAGCATGAATTTTCACCTTTCAATTCTTAGTCTTTACTTGCCCTTTTGTGACCCTTAGGAACTAAATTTGTAAACTAGTTCAAAGTATATATTGACCCAAAAATCTTGTATCATATACAACATGTTTTTCTCACTCACATGATGTTCATTTTAAAAAGAAAAAACCTAAAACCAATGTGTGGGTGATTATGCAAATATCTAAAAGATGATTCTAATTCTCAAAATCACCAAACAGTGTGAGAGAAGAACATACACACCTTAAGACAAGTTACAAACCATAAGACAATGAAGATAAGTAGTTCTTTTTAAGCCTAAATCCAAATGTGAGAAATACACTCAATGCAGGATTGTTGTCAATTTTAAGTCCCAAATGAGTGGAAATGTAAGTTCTTTTTAACCAATGAGTGAAGAAATGCAATTTTTTGTAAATTTAAATCCCAATGACATGTAGATGCAAAGTTAATTTTAATCCCAATGAGAGTAAGAAAATAAAGCAAGGTAGATAAGTTAGAAAAATCAAATCAAGTGCCTCCTTTCCACCCATGCCACATGTCGGAAATCAAATGTCAATAATAGAAAACCCCTAGACTATAGAATGCTAAAGATTTGAACTGAAATTTTTGACTAAAACCTTAAACTTTAAATTAACAAGCAATTGTGTCATAAAAAATAATAGTTATGACTCACAGCTAGAAGCAATTGCATCATAGGAATAGTGATAGTGTTGTTTGGGATGTCAACTAGGGCCAAAAAAATTATTGTGGCTCTTAGTCGATATTAGATGCGGTAAACCCCCAAGCAATTGTGGCGAATGACAATCAAATCCATTGCACAAACCTGAACCAACAAATTATGAAAAATATGACCAAATCCAAACAACTAATGACTAATATGATATGCAAATAAGGTTAATCTAAGGAGACAAAAAATTAGATAACAAAAATTTGCTAGAAAAACCTAGAAATCAAACAAAGTCAAAATGTGCCCTAATCTGAAGTAGTTGTGTCGTTTGGTGTCACAGTTGCAGCACTGTGTCATAGGAAATTGTGTAGTTTTAGCTTGCAGTTGCATTGATCTATACTTGTAACTTCCAAAATCAAAGTTTTCGTATGAATTCCACAAAATTGTCGTTTCATGTCAGGTTCACCAATATAATCAGGGTAAAATTATCAAGGTTAGGTAGCAATGCATGTAAATCAAACCCTAATAGACAATGAAGTAAAAATAAGTATAAAGACATAAAACATAAAATAATATTACAAAAGAGTCTTCATGCCACCATTGATTCACCTCCATTGCACTTCTGCATTTTGCTTGATATGAATAATTTCCCTCAAATTTTATAGTATGCAAATAGGCCTAATGAAAATGAGAAAGCAAAATATTGAAATTGTAGTTGACTAGAATGCGCTTGACTTGATAGCTAAGAGATAGGTTGACAAGATGGCATGTAGATAGATTGACAATGGATAGTCTCTAGATGGATTGACAATGGAAAAACAGATGTCTTTTATAGAATGCCAATTTTTCATGAAGGGCTGAGATTAAAGGGTTAATTTGACCTAAAGATCAATGACCAAGAATGAAAGTTGTAGTATGGAATATGGTTAGGGCAAAAATTAGGACAATGATAAGGATAAACAGTTAAGATTGAATTATAAGATAATTCAATCAAGAGCTAGAATTAAATAAGATGTCAAGAGATAAGATTTGATGTGGAAGATAAGATTGACATGGATAAAGAGGTTATAGGAGAAATTTAAATGAATAATTAAATAATAAAAGTATCATTTAATTATAGAGGACATGTGACATGTTGACCTTTTGAATTAAATAACGATTAAAGTCAAAATTGGAAGATAAGGATAGGTTAGTAAGCAATTAAATAAATAAAATTTATTTAATTTATGAAAGAAAAGGCTAATGAATAATTAAATAATTAAAAGAATTATTTAATTATAGTTGAAAGATGACTAGACAATTAAATAAATGAATAAAATTTATTAAATTGTAGTAGAAAGGGACATTAGTGACGCAATTAAATAAATAAAATTGATTTAATTAATCAAAGAAGAAATAAAGCTAGAAATGAATTAATTAAATAATTAAAACTATTTAATTAATAGAGGAATTATAACATTGTGAAATAACTAAATAATCAAAATTATTTAATTATTAATGATGAAAGGGAAAATGATGAATTTATAAGTCGTAGGCCTAGGACAATTTTTAGTGTCTACATCCACATTTCAAAATTATTTCCAAAAAAATTATCCACCTCTATTCTCCCCGATGAATTTTCCATCTTAAAATTCTTGCAATAAGATCACTAAGTATCTTTTGCATAAGCTCCCACTCAATTTTGGATTAGTTCAAAAAACCCAACAACCTGCAACTAAAACCAAAGGTGATCATGCTTTGATACCACTTGTAAGGAAGAAAAGGTAGTGGAATAAATTTCTACACTAATCTTGAGAGGAGGATAATGCAAAACTTTATAGATCTTTTTAACAGTTACAATTTTTTTTTTTAAATAAACATAAATATCATGCATACCACAACACAATGTTTTACATGGGGAAAACCCTTTTGGGAGAAAAACACCACACTCCAAAAGTTGCCCAATATATTATTCATAAATCATGAAGATTACAATATACTTGTAGAACAAGCTTCTCATAGGAGTATCACCAACCAGAGATCTAGAGACAACACAACTATTATTATACTCTTAAAATACACAATCGTAATACAATTCCCTCATAAAATAGGGTTGCTTACTAGGGTAAGTCAAGCCAAAAAAAAATCTACTGTTATATCTAAGACCTAACGATGAATGGTCTAGATTTACAATAATAAAATTATATACATAAAATTTTGCTTTTCAGGGGCACTACCCTCGAGCCCTTTGTGGGGCACATGACCCTCAAACTCCCTATCAAAGGGAGGATCCCCCCTCCCCCTATGCTCCCTATGCTTATCTATCAACAATAAACTTTATGTAATTGCAATGTTGAGACACATTTTCCCAATAGACACAGTAAAAAAAAATTGAGGCCAAGACATTTCAAGGAAACAAACAATTGGAAGTTATATTATATTTCCTCCCCATGGATTTAGGATAATGCAAATTCATGAAGTATTTTTTAAAAATGTTTTCATCATGTTGACCAAAAACATAAATTCTTTTGGTTTTAGTGTTATTCTTTGACTCTTTTATAGAACTACAGTTGTTGTGCTCATTCTCTTTATCACATATATCTTCTCTCCTTTATTTTTTTATAACATTCCTTTTCTTGCACCTTATTTATTATGTTTCTCCCTCTTATGGATCCTCCATCTTCTTACATAATATCCTTTGGTATTTAATTATGTTCTTTTTGTTGTGTCGCATATTATTGGTTTTACACCTTCTCTTGAACACTTATAGCATTTTCCATTTCTCACATATCACTTGATTTATTTCCCCATTTAGAGTTATTCACTGATGACATCTTTACTCTTCTCTTAATGAAGACATATTGATACATATTCTACCATTCTTTTACATCATCACATCTTACATGATGTTTTCCATAGTCACTTCATTATATTTTAATTATTTATTAGGCCTATTTTTTCTCACATTTCTCCTAGCACATTTACTTTCTTTTCCTACATGTATTAAATAATGAATAATAAATTATACCTAAAATAATTAATGAGCAAAGAAAATGTGCAAATGTTTAGAGAAGAGTAGAGGTGCTTATTTATTTTAATGTTATTTACTATTTTTTATTTTTTTTTATTGTTGATACATTGTGACTAATGTGATAAAATCTAGATTTGATGATGTAATTGATACTTAGACAACAAAGGAAAACTAATGTGAAGTTAATGTTATTTGAAATGAATCTTTGTTTGTGATTTGGTCTTATTGTTTTGATTGTGTCCTTCTTGCATAGATAGGCCCTCTACCCATGTTGACCTATGAGTATTATTTTTCTAGTCCTATACTGATGTACTTAAAACAAGGAGTTGTGTTTAAAAGAATAGCGGGGTTTACTATGTGCAAATAAACATTTTTTGACTTCTTTGATACAAGTGAAACCCCTTTTCTAATGATACATTATTTTAATAAACGTTGATTAATAGATAATGATGTTGTATGCAAATGTGTAGATTATATTCTTAGATGCCCTTGTAATAAAAATTTCAATGCAATTGGAGTGTAAATGCTTTTATGACAAGCCATGATAACACTTGATATTTATAATGCTCTAGGAGATGCATATGATACAAGCCTTTAGTTGCTCAACTCAATCTTTTGGGCATGCATGAGGATGAGTTAATCACTAGATTTGAAAAGGGTTGGCTCAAAGTAGGAGATTTTAAATGTTAAAATTAGGTCAACCCAGACCATGATATGGTTCAGTTAATAGGACAAGGTCGCACCTATAATGTAATTCAAGATAAAGAAATGTTACAAGAAGTGGTTGCTCTTTGCCATGAAGAATTAAAGTTGCAATTGAATAATGAATATAAAATCAAAGATTAACTACAATATCATACAAATAGAGTTAAATACTATAAACATATATTTACATTATCTAATACAAAATTTATAAAACAAAAATAAAATATAGACTCCGCACTTTTATTCTTTATATTTTATTACCCTAAATACATTCATAACAGATAAACCATACTCTTGGGATCATTACACTTATGTTCCTAATCCATCTATTCTTGATGTGGACAAATTGAAATTTTTCTTTTTTTTAGTCGAGCGCAGTATTCAGTCTTGTTAAATACAATAGCCATTACATTTGGTTGGTCCCCTGTGGCGTAACGGTAGATTGTAAATCTCTGGTACTGTACCCACACGGGTTTGACTTCAGCCGCAAGGAAAGAGAAGGAAGAAGCAGTAATTATTTTGTTTGGCCGGTCCCCTATGGTGTAACGGTACTCTCTAGTACAAATAGTACCCCGTTCTTTTCCTCAGCCGCGCCGAGTTCAGATTTGTTTTTTTATTTCCTTTGGATAAATAGCTGCTGTTCTCAAAGTAAACTTCTAATGGCTGATGTTTATTGGATTGATGTTATCAAATTTTTTAAATGAAGCATTCACACTATTCAAGATCTTATCACGAAGGTTGGTTTTTTTTTATAAAAAAAAGGGTTAAACTGAGTAATGAGGATTATGAATTTTTATGGAGATTTTTGATGTTTTGTTTTCATATATATAATACAAATAGTTGTGTAGTCTAATCATCTTTAGCGGAAAGATTGGAAATGGTATGTTGAAATCCTATTTCATAACTACGCTTTAGTAAAGTGTATGAACATCCAACCCTAACTTATCAATGGACAAAGTTAGATGAGAGATAGATTTATTCATCTTCACAATCTTGGAGCAAGAGCTTCAAGGTTATTTGGTGCATCCATATCGAGCTCATGCACACCCACTTTGCCTAATGTAGTCTCTATCAAGGCTTACATATGGGGAAATGCTTAGTCCACTTAAGAGTATTGAGCCTGAAGGGCCAATAGTCCTTTCTATGGATAGGGAATGATCATCAAGCATTTGTTAAGTTTCCTTTAAGTAGTGTTCTATCTATGGTCTACCGAGAATGACATGAAATTGATTAGAAATAGGAATGATATGAAACAGAATGACCTCCTTTTGGTCAATTATTGGTTTGAGGATCTATTACAACTCAATGTCTTGGATGCCATTAGAACATTTTAAAGTAACACCAAAATGTGCATATTGATCTTGTTGTAAGTGATGATTAAATAAAAACCCTTCAATGCACAATAAAGTGGCATTCATGATCAACCATAATTATTTTGATACGTTGACATAATATAGCTCCCGTGATGCATAACAACCCAGGGTATCCATTGTTACATATTTCATTGTGAGAAAATGTTATGGATAAAAATAAATACACATTAGATTGCTTATCAATAACCCCAATAAATTCCTCATAAGATTGTGATGGTGTGTCCAACATCTCTTCATTTGTTTCTTCATCTTCTTGAGGTGTTTCTACATGACTAGATTTACCATTTTATGGAAAAGGATTGATGTATATTTGAAGATGTTTCTTCAAAAGAGAAACCATTTTGATATCCACATGTTAATTAATTCTAGATGAATTAAATTGTTATCAATCAAATCTTGTATCTTATGCTTCAAACCCAAACATATTTGGGTATCATAAACATCAACTTTGGTGTTCACAAAAATATTTTGAGTCAAAATCTTTAGGAACATAAGTTGAGATATCCAATGATCTAATAGATGGGAGTGTAATGTGAAAAAATAAAATCCCTTTTACTTAAATTAAGGATAATTAGATAAATGTAATCAATAAGCATATAATTAACTTAGAATTAGGTACTTGGGTCAATAAATGAATAATAAATGTGATGATTAAATAGGAGGATAGATGTACTTATCTTTGGGAATAATGATGAAGAATTAATATTGATGTTGCATATAATCCAATTGCTAGGGTACAAAAAAATAATGCTCCTAATTTGGTGAATATATCATGCTTTATGTAGTCTAAAAAATATTTATAGCTTAAATTCAAATCCCTATAGATTGAACCTAAGCACCATGGGAATGAATTGAGATTTATAGGAATGATTTGATAGAATCTTGCAACAAAGACACATTCACCTGCACCTTCTCTATCTACATTTCTTGAGGTAATGTTTACAAACAAATTAGGGGAGATTGTTGTATTGCTAGAGTCATTTTATCGTAAGTCAATCCCCTATATAAACCAACTTTATGATTTCAAGTGAATTTGATTGAATGCAAAATGTATAGACTTGTAAATGGCCTCTATGATTTTGATGGCGACTACGATTCATTATCCCTTAGAAAATATAATGTGCTTTAGTACTTTCTCCTTGTAGTATTATATGTTTTTTTGATATGTTTTAATTGCATAAGTTGATGTCTTTAATACAAGACAATAATAATTTGCAAACATGTATGTCAAATTAGCTCATAATGGCTATTAGGAAAGCGCATAAGTTATATAATTAAAATTTAAATTATAAATTTTGGGATTAGTCAAGATATGCTCAAGATCGACTCAAGAAAAACAAGTGCTAGTTTTGAGACAATGAACAAATGTGTGGACATGAGTATGAACATAGGCTAATAAATGGTGAACATATGTGTTCATGTGCATAAATAAAGATGGGATAAGGTCAAATGCATTGAAATGACTATATATGAATATGAAACAAATAGGGATAAACATAAAGTCAAAAGCTAATTTTGGCTAAGCTTCTAATGCTTTAAGGGATGAAAGGAATAGACTAGAAAAGTGGTTATGAAGGGATAATGGTAGTATGGTGGATATGGCACAAGTGGTAAAAATGGGGAAACAAACAAGATGAGCGTGAGAAAAATGAGGCTTTTTTAGGGTTGGAAATTGTGCCATAGAAAAATGGACCCTTGTCATTTTCATGGCCTTTTAGGTCTTGTTTCATGTTGTTTGATCTATTTTTCTCTAATTTTATGATGTAACATGGCTTGAACATGCATATTTAGTTACTAAAATTCAAATAATGATGTCTTGTGAAGGTGTTGTGAAGTGTTGTAAGACATTTCTACATTCTTCTAGACTCTATTTATTGCAACTCGCCTAAAAATCACCTTTTCATCACTAAACAAGTCCTAATTTGAAGTGTTGTAAAGTCTTGTAACAAGATTTTATGCTTTTTTAGGCACAACTTCACTATTTATCCCTTTCTTATGTTTTATTTGGTCCCTTTATGCCCTCACATGTCTTAATTAAGTGTATTTTTGAATGTAAGCCCGATAAACAACATTAAATACAACTTAATTCCCGACACCCATTTTCAGGTCCTATGTGGGACCCATTCACCATGGGTGGTGAATGGGTGAATGAGTCCCCCTTGGATCCAAATTCAAAATATTTTAAATTTCTTTTTGGGTTTTTATTCAAAAACACTTGATGTCAGCCTATGATGAGATATGAACGGGTAAATAAGGCACAAGATTGTATAAATAAGTGATTTTCACCTCATTTTAGGGTGTGTGTAGGATCATGATGGGCCAAAAACTGGCGATATGATGGGTATGTGTAGGGTATGTGGCTGACAACTTTTTTTACCCAAAATTGATGAAACAAAAAGGGTTTTTAAAGAAGATTCTAATCTTTCCACCAATATAAATTATGCTTTACTTTGAATTTAATAAATAATTACTTTTCATTTTCTATTTGAATTACGACTAAAGTCCTGATTGATAGGCTGATTGAAAAATATCTATAGCTTTCAAACAGTATCACATTTTTTGAATCCAAAACATGCATCACATTCTATACTTCGCATACTATAGGATTAAAAAAATTGAATTTCATGAAGTTGTGACCAAGTTAAGGTGGTTAGACATACAAGTTTTTATATTTTTAAAAAATTGTAATAAAAAAATCATAATTAAATATTTACTTGGAAAAAAATTACAAAAAAAATGCATCACATCCGATCATGAGTCCTCACTTATATCTAAAATCTTATAAAAAATATTATCATTTTATTGTCGTTAGGGTGGTCAGACAGACACCTACTTCTTATTTTTTCCTTAAAATTTAAGTACTATTGCATTGAAATTTCAAATTTTCACCAAATAGTTTTTTTGTTTTTTTAAATAAACCTAGTAGTTTAGAAACTACATTCAATTTGCTACATATTCTACTCTTACATATTTTTGAAATAATAAAAATAACGTATTCAAATTTTCACGTCAAGTTGCATAACTCTGATTTTTCTAATTTTTTTGCCACTTAATGCTTTGTTTTTTCCATGATGATCTTGCACATACCCTTTACATCTCCTACATCTCTCCAACATTCACACATCTTATTCAAGCAATCTCAAGCATTCAAGCACTTTGGATCATCTATTAACATTACTTCAGATTTGCATTATCAAGGGTTTGGTAAGTTGATAGCTATTACATGTTATTAGTTTATCATTCTCTTTCATTTCATTGTTTCATTAAAGGTTTGATTACCAAAAGTGGGGTTTGACCAAGGAAAACCCCTATTTTCTAACACTCAACCATTTTCCCCCTATTACATGTGTGTTTGCGAACTTTTTTGTGTAGATTTAACAAGCTTTTTGGTGTTGAAGATTGGTCAAAAAGTCAACTAGGTGCTTCAAGTCAATTCATTCATATTTCAAGCTTGGAGAAGGTTTTCTATCTGTTTCCTAAAGAATTGACTTCGACAACCCGACAATTAGATTTTTAGATCTAGTGTTATAGAGTTGTCTCCTAATTTTTCAAAATTTTGGGAGAGGAGTGATTCACCACCAGTGGCGAATGAGTCCCACCTTAGGTTTGAAAATCTAAATTTTGTCAAATTCCATATCCCAATAGTTAGAAACCAATTTCTGACACTTTTTCACCAGTAGGAATAATTCGCCACCTTGGGTGAATGAGTCCCACTGTAAAATTTCAGTAATTCTAGTTTCATCAAATCTTGCCTAGGTGCGCTATGTTTCATCTCATTTCTTTTTGTTATGCATTATTTCATTATTTAGTTCATTGTTTACATATCATGACGTGTTTTCAAACATAGTTTAAATCTTAGTTTTTCTTTCATGTTCCTTTATTTAAATCACTTAATTGCATTTATTTTACTTCATTTATCTTAGACAACATCATACATAACATAATTTGAATGAACCCTTAGCATTTTTGGGCCCTATCTCTCTCCTTTTAGGTGAAAATCCCTAGAAGAGCTAGAGAAGTCCATAGGAACCCAAAAATCTACGATTCAAAAATTTCATGAGTAGAAGTGGAAGAAGTGCCATGTTGGATGGGAAAGGTAAATGATTATATTTTTGAAGGGAGAATTCAAGATGAAACTTGAGAATGTGATGGGAGAGGATAATCATTAGGAATGTTAGATCCACTAGATACTTCCATCCCATAAGGTTTTTTCATAATAAGATTATGAAGTGCATCCCCTAATGTTGAATGTTTAGAATAATCACCATGATTACTAATATATCCTCTCTAATAAATCTAATCATCATAACCTGCACCCCCTCAAGATCAATTTGAAGCAAGGGTGGAGAACCAACTTCTAGTTTATATTAATGTTAATGAACAATCTCAAGAGTTTTAAGAAGCATAAACCCTTACGTTTGTCTTATGTCTGCATTCGACGTGTGTTCAAAGGCTATGGGATCTGTGCCGACGATCAATGGTCTGTGGGGGAGGTCATGCTCTCCCCCACCTAGGTTTGTACTTCTTGAGGGTCCTTCTGCCCTTTACGTCTATTCTCGTGCCTTTCCTTTGTATGTGTCATTTTAGTTTTTTTTATTGCATTTGGCCCTCATGTGTTTTCATTTTCCAAAATTAGTTCTATTTGTGTTGTGTTTGATTTCTAATGGAGGGGGGTACGAACCCCCCCCCACCCATCCTAATCTGGTGGGAAATTCTAGTTCTCCTATTACTCCGTCAAAATCCTTCAGTGATGTCATTGCTGAGTCTAGGTTCATTGCTCCAAAAAATGCCAAGTTTGTTGCAGAACAAGTACTCAACGGTGAGCCCTTTTGATTTGCACTTGTTTCCTAATGTTGAGTTGATAGAAACTATTGCTAATGAAAGACTCAAACTTAAATATTGAGCCATATTTTTGGTGGCAACAAATGTTAATAAACTACCTGCAAGAAAGTATATCAATTCCTGGTTCTCTGATATCTGGTTAAAAAAATTTGGTGTTCAATTAACTTACTGCAGATCAATTCAAAGAGGATTATTTGTTGTCTTTTTTAAAACTCATGAAATGCAACTAAAAATTCTTGAAAGGTCTTTTTGGAATATTGGCAACTACATTTTTCGTGCCCTCCCGTGGGAACCCTCAACCATTGCTGAAGAGCCCTTGGCACTCTCCTCACCCAAATGCGTAATTATCAAGGATTTGCCTCCTGCATTATGGAGAATTATTCCCCATATTATTGAGCCCTTTGGAAAAATCATTAGGATAGACAAGACTAAGGCAACCTTTCCTAGCCTCAACGCTCATGTCTTTCTCTCTCTAACACCTAGTGTTGAAACCCCAAACCGCTTAAAAATTCATAATGATGAATATATCTTCTTTTTCCTGTTGGATTTTCTAGGGGGAGTTAACACATGTTTCCCATGTAGGAAGGAGGGGCACCTCAGAAAAAATTTCCCTATCATTAAAAATCAGAAGGGCCCTCCTACAAAAAAATAAACCTAGCCCGTCTGCTAGCTCAGCCCCTCATAGGGAACTAGTGACAGATGAAATCCCTTCCGCTTTTAACAACCAACCAACCTCCCATCAATAACAATGAGTTTCATGGGGTAAATACCCTACTCTCTAGAGAGGCCGAAGGACCTCATCATGCCATGCTTGAGTCAGGATCGATTGAGCTTAGAAATTCCTTTGATTTGTTCTCTACAGAAGCTTATGTCGACCTCACTAGAAATCACCCTTCCCCTAAGCTTGGTAAATTTGTTGTGCTCCTCATGCCTGCTTCCTCTGCTACCCCATCGATGTGGGAAAATCTTAAAGCCCAACAGCTTGCAATGAGGGACATTAGGACGAGGATTCAAAAGAGACTCAACACTCCTGACAAGGCCCCTAAGATCTCTGAATCATTTATTGAAAATGGAAAAAATCAATTTGATTTCAAAGTGGCCCCTTCCCGCTCAAATAGATGTGCTAGTGGAGATTTGGGCAAGGGCTTGGTGAGCTCCTCACCAGGGTCAAATCCCCACCTAAGTGCAAGTGTGAACTCTTCCCATGTGCCCCAGTTTTTCTCTAATGGCACTGTCGACACCATGACACCCCAATATAATTTTGGTGGCTGCAATAGGGACCGTCTGGTGTTGGAACCCTCCACCTCCCCCGACCAAACCTACAATTTCCCACCTATTCTCGAGCCAATTAGCTACTCTAAAGAAATCCAAAAAGCCAGCTTACACAGTGTAACCCCCCAAGGTGCTCCCCCATCCTCTACAAAAGCCCAAAAAATAGAGGCCAAGGGTGGGGATATGGGACTTCCAATAGATGAGGATATCACCCAGGTGATTAAGCCAAAAAATAGGCCTAGGAGGTCAAGAAAGAACTGCAACTTGGTAAAAATAGGAAAAGGTGGAGCAATCACCAAGCAAACTCATAAGAGAAGAAATAATAGTGGTGTTGTTCAATCACCCATGCCTAAAAGGTAGGAAATTGAAGACAAATTGTCAAAAAAAATTGATCAATTAAAAGTTGATTAGGGTGACTCACCTTTGATTATTGAGAATGAATATTAACTGCATATCATGGAATATCAGGGGACTGGAGTCCCTCAATAGGAAATACATTGTCAGGAGATTCCTTAACTTGCAAAAAAGAAAGACTTTGTTCTCCTACAGGAGACCAAAGCCACTGGTTTCACCTTGGAGACCAATCTCAATTTTATATGGAATGAATCTATTTGTTTCTCCACTACACATGAAAAGGTGAAAGGGGGAGCCGCAATCCTAATAGCAAGTCATTGGTCTCCTTTTATCTCTAGACATGGCACATCCCTTGGATCCTTGGCAGTGACTTTAACATGGTTGAACATGCAGAAGATAAATGGGGTGGCATAGATATGTCTTGGAAAGGAAATGAGAAATATTTTTGGAACATACTAAAAGGTAAATTTAAACTGGTTGACCCAATGGAATTGGGGAAAAAATACTATAAGGACATTTGGTACACTTGGTGTAATGCCCAAAAAGGCTAGAACAAGATCTACTGTAGACTTCACAAAATGTATGCTAATAAAAATGCCTTCAACTTCATTCTAGATGAAAAAGGGGTTAAATTCTTTGTCCACCCTTACACACTTTCGGATCACCACCCTATTGTGGTTGTTCTCACTGTTAACCATGGGGAACGCACCCAAGGGAAAACAAAAAGACATCATTTTTTCTTAACACCCATCTTCTCAAGGACAATTATTGTAGAGATGCTATTGCCTCCCTCAGAGAAATCAATAATTGGCTACTCAAAGAGGCCTCGACCATTGAAAGGTGGAATGCCAATGTAGAAGGTTGGAAAAAACTCTTCCAAACAATTGGTAAAAGAAGGCCCTGGATATTTGGAGGGAGGAGAACAAGCTGCAAGAGGCTCTAGCTATAGCCGAGTCCAAGATTCAGCATGACCCAAGGAATGAACCTCTTGGGGATACACTTGTAAAATCCAAATGAAGCCTCAGGAATATCCAAGAGCATAGAATTAGTGGGAAAAGAACCAGGGAAAAATTAAATTGGATAAATGTTGGGGATAAGGGCTCCAAAAAAAAAATCAATTTCCTAAAAGAGAAAAACATAAGAGAACAAATTGGTCAAATTTGGGATGGGGAAAGATTGCTCTCCTCCCAAGATGAAATTGTATTGCAATTTCAATCCTTCTTCAAAGACCTCTTCAAGTCAGAAGGGGGAAATGATGACAATCAGAAAGAAAGAGAACTGATAAGCAGCTTGGTCACAAAAAGGATTTCTGAGGAGGAAGCATCCAAACTCTCTGAGAAAGTGACCAAAGATGAAATCAGAAAGGCTATTTCAACTATGAGTAATGATAAGTCTCCTGGCTGCGATGGCTTACCCATTGAATTCTACAAATGTTTCTCGGACTGGGTAATAGATGATCTTGCTCAGGTATATGATGAATCCCTAAGCAAAGGTTCACTAGGGAGGAAGATTAACAAAGGATCAAGATCAAGCTCCTTCCCAAGGGGGGGATAAAACCCTTGTGAAGAACTAGAGACCAATCACACTCTTGAATGTCTCGTACAAAATTTTGGCCAAAGTCTTGGCATCAAGGCTTGTCAACATTCTTCCTAGATTTATATCCAACACCCAAATTGGAGTCATAAAAGGAAGATATATCTTGGAAAATTTAATAATAGGTTGGGAAGCGATGCAATGGGAAAAATATTCCAATCAAAATGTGGCAATGGTATCGCTAGACTTTGAGAAATCCTATGATAGGGTAGAGTGGCATTTCCTAGTCACTATATTGCAGACCTTTGGATTCCCTGAAACTTTCTATGAAATGACAAAGGTCCTGCTAAGAGATGCATCTGCTCAAGTTGATGTTAATGGCTCCCTTTTTGATGAAATGCTTTTAGAAAGGTCAATTCACTAAGGGTTTCCTTTAGCACCAGCATTGTTTGTCATAGAATCTAATGTCTTATACTACTTGCTAAGAGATCACTCCCTTTCCCTGAAAATCAATGGTGTTAGGCTTCCTGATAACAATGAGTTATTGAACATCCACTTTGCTGATGATACAACTCTCTTTCTTGAGCTGGAGAAAATGAACTTCTTTTCCCTAATGGAAAAATTAGAATTATTTGGCAAGGCCTCTAGGGCTGAGATTTCTAAATCCAAATCCATTGTTCTTGGATGGGGTGACTCCCCCCTTGATTGGTTAAAAGAATTTGTTTTTTTGTGGGGAGGCCTTACCCTACAGGTGAGATATCTGGGTATTCCATTCATCATCAGCCCCAATTTGAAGGATATGTGGGACTGGCTAAGAGAAAAAATTGAAAGGAAGCTCTAAACAAATGGAATAAGCAATATATTTCTCTAGCGGGTAGGTTGTAAGTTTTCCAAAAAATCTTATCAGCTTACATCACTTACTTTGCATCAACTTGGGTATTCTGCAGCTACCAAGTCAATGAAATCCAAAAAAGGATAAGAAATTTCTTGTGGTCTGATGGCAAAGGAAAAAAGAAGAAGCACGCCGTTAGATGGGAATGGTGCTACCTCCTGAAAGATAATGGGGGTATAGGCCTCAAGGACTTGAAGCTACAGGGTGTAGCCCTAGCTACAAAATGGATTCTAAGGGAACTAGTTGGCAACAAACCTTGGAAAGTCTTGGTGTGCAATAATATCCAGTCTATCATTCCAAAACTTGCTAAATCTTGGAAGATGCTTCTGCTGCGTGACATCCTCATGTGTGATAGTCCTATAACCCTGGTTGGTTCTGCAGTCTTCAAAAGCCTTTGGAAATCTTGGGAATTCATCAAACATAAGGTCATCTTGAAATCTCTTAGTATTTCTCTTAATAATGGGGTTAGTTGGCATACCTTTAGCTCTATTTGGTGGAATATTTACCATGTCAGCAAACCCCTTTCTCTCCTCCAAGGTTGTTCAACCAAGAAGTGGTACCAACAAGGTATCTGCACCTTTGATGACATTCTGAGCAATGGCTCCCTACAACCTTGAGAAGAGCTTGCTGCCCACTTCAGCCTCTCACCTGCTTCCTTCAGAAATTACTCCTCCATCCTCTCTGCCTATGCTGGGACTAGCTTTCCTACTAAGCTTGATTCCCCCTTCAATCCTGCAACTGACTTAGTGTGGCATGATGGGGCCTCCCTCCTGGGTCTTAAAGCTAAAGTAATTTATAAAGACTTGGTTTCTCATACCTCTCTGATTAATCATCTTAATGTGTGTTGGGGTTTGAATCTCAGCGATAAAGAGTGGCATAATCACCTTTCAAGCATTTGGTCTAATAATCTTGAACCTAAAAAAGCATGCTTTAAGTGGCTTACCATTTTACAAAGGCTTTCTTTTAAATCCAAATATGATGATGTTGATGTTTGCTCTATCTACAGAGTTCCTAATTCTACAAAGCAAATTTTGTTTGATTGTCTCTATGCAAAATAAATATGGAGAATGTTCTTTAATGACTTAAATATTTGGGATAAAGATGATAATATTATGTGGCAATCTGTTATTTTATTTAATAAAAAGTTGAAGCACAATCTTAAGCAATTTTTGTTTTTTTCTCTCTGTGGAAATATTGTGGCACATATGGAAGGTAAGAAATGAGGATAAATTTAAAGGGAATAGAAGGATCCTTACTGAGTCTTCAAAAAGCCTCACTTTTTTCTCTGTTGCTTCATAGGTTCTACTAAATATAGAAATTTCACTTCCAAATCTTGTGGAGATGGTAAGAGGAGGTACAACTAGGGTCTCCAAAAGAGAAATTAGATGCGCTCATGCATGTCACCTGAATGGTCTAAAGCAATAAATCTTCCTAAAGGAACTTGAGGAGCTTAAAAGACAATTCAATATCACAATGGGGAGCCCTATAAGGCACAACATACCTCACCGTGATAGGGCTGATGAAAATGACATTCAATCTACAGTGGAAGACAACAGTGGTGGAGGGGACTCAAATGGAAAAATTTGACACCCTATCTGCTCAATATACTCTACACTTTTTGTATGTCTGGAAACTCATTATACTGGTCTATATACATTGCTGGTAAAAAACTGTATATACCTCATAAATATTAAAAATCTATATTTTCCTGCATAAAGTGCTGATAGAATGTTGCTTATGAAACAACCACAATTGTAAAAGTTGGTTAAGGCTGATAGAATGTTGCTTATGAAACAACCACAATTGTAAAAGCTGGTTAAGGCCAGCCTTTTAAACTACTCGTTGTATCCAGTTCTCCACTTATTGTTAATACAAAAAAGAGTTTTAAGAAGTGATTTTTTAGGATTATCTCAACTTTTTTGTTGGAATGTATCGAATTATCTTACTCAGGATTTGTGTTGCCTTCTCTTTTATAATGTCATCTTTTTGTTCTTTTGATGGCCCCTTTATTTCCTCATATTCTATTTGGCTATCTATGTAGCCTCTCTTTTCTATATAATTTATTATAATATAAATATTTTATAGGTCCTTGCCACCTTTCTCCAAAATAAATTGTCCTCTCTAAGAAGCTACAACTTGTTGGTCATATCCATTTTCTTCCAATTTTAAACATTTTAAGATGAGAATAATTGTCATTAGGATTCCTCCTCAAAGGTACTGAGGTAACTATTTGGTGTACTTATTTAATATCCACCTCCATTGATTATTGCATTTATCTAAGCTTTGTAACTACTTTATTTCTTAATAATGAATAAACTATGCCTACTAATGAAATTCCTAGTGCTTTGGATGCACAAATACACACACATAAATACAAACACACAAAAAGATAAACATTTATAACTCCTAATTCCTTTCCATTTAATAATCTATTTTATCTAAAGCAATTAAGTTGATGGCAATGAATCTAAGAATTAGGGACATCATTGAAGTAGCCTAAGTAAAAATTAATAAATTAGTTGTATTAGGATTTTCTATGACAAGAACTTCAAAGTTATTCTTGGAAATAGGAGGGTTGAGTCTAGTACAATGCATAATAAAAATATTAGATCATGAAAGATGTTTTGGAATACTTGATTATAATAAATAATTGGTCAAAGAAGATGAAAAAGAAAACTAAAACACACAAATTTTAAATTTATGAAATAGATGCACAAAATATTAAAATAAGATCATAAATCATAAAATTGGAAGGTTCATCTCATGAAAAAACACTAAAGGAGATTAAAAATAAAGTTAATTAAAATGTGGGAAAAAAATTATCCTTTCGCCCTTCTATTGATATGGTTTGCTGATGGACTAATTCCAAATGGTGTTTAAAGGGAAGTGTTGTGGTTAGTGCCATGGATGGAGGATTATTCCTTTTTAAGTTTACATCTAAAGAAGATCTTCTACTGACCCTCTCCTTGGGACCTTGGGTGTATGGAAAATATAGCCTATCCCTTTGTCAATGGCAGCTAGGGTTTGACCCTATAGCAAATCTCAACAAATCTACTCTTGTCTACGTTCTTCCAATGGATTAGGAACTCGCTCGGTCATTTCATAACAACAAACATCATTACAAAGTTGAAATCTAGGTTAGCCTTTGCATTCTTTTGTTTCAATATTGATATCAATAAGTCTCTACTAAACTTTATTACTCTGAACTCTAAATATGGAAAATGGTCACAACCAATCTACTACAAGAATGCTACGACATTCTACCAAAAATGTTCCAAATCTAGATATTTAATCTCTGACTACAAATCCTTGTTCAAGGGTTAGAAAAATCTCAAAGGGCCAATAGTGCCTTTGGGAGACCTCTTGGAGGACTATCCCTTTAAAGAAGATATCATAAATATCCTTACTACTTCCAAACCTAGGACTAAGGAAGAAATTTCAAACTTAGTCTCTCTTTCTTCATAGGCTACTAAAAACATGGAAGTTTTTGGGGTTGGTCTATTGGAGAGTATGTTGTCATTGAATGAAAGACAAGGAAAAATTCCACCTGAAAAGGAAAATATGAATGCCATGAATCCTTTGTAGTTCAACATGGAAGAAAATCCTATCACTCATCTAAAACCACTGTCATCTCCCAAGAACCTAGATGTGCCTAAAGATACTCTATTGAAGAGTATGCTTGAGCTAAAGGACTTAGAAGAAGGAGAAATAAATTTTAACCCTCCTAATAGTCATACCCCTGTGGAAAACCCTATCCAATAGAGTGACAGCGCAAAGGATCCATCTGAGATTGATAAATCCATCTAGATAGAGGTAGCAAAGTGTCTCTAGACTGATAGTCAGCCACATGGCCTTGATGGTTGGATAACCCCCAAGAAAAAAGGTAAATCAAATAAGGAATATGTTAGGGTTGAAACTAAGGCGAGCAAACCTTCCCAAAGGTAAACAAGGAATCAAGAAACTACAAAGGAGATAGCTTTTGGAAAAAAAAGGATGTTGGAAACACCCTTAAAAAAGATCTCTAAATGAAGTTCCTATCATGGAATATCAAAGGGCTAAATAGCCAACACAAATAGCTAGCTCTAAACAACTACACCTTGGAGCACAAGATTGATATTCTCCTTCTACAACGAGTTAAGATGAATAACACAAATTTTGAAATCGTTGCTGAGAATATTTGACATGCAGTTCATTATTTGATCAATTAATTTTTCAGAGCCTTGGGTGGTCTAGTTACAATGTGGAACCCAAATAAGATGAGTTGATCCCAATTACATCTATAGACACGAGCCAATTATGACCTTATACCCTTAATTAATTAAAATCCTAAATTTTAACTACTTATCCCAATTTCTTCTCAATTAATCAAATATTGTATTAATTAATTAATCTTACAATATTTAATTAATTAATCCATCTTAACCCATAATTAATTAAATATTTTATTATTTAATTAATTATCTCACTTTCTTCCTATAATTAATTAAATGACACATTTAATTAATTATGCTAAAGTACCCTCCAATTAGTTAAATATTGGACTATTTAATCAATTTAACCTTTTTGCACATTCCTCTAAGTCCCCTAATCCAAATTAAGTTATTTAGTCCATGATTAATTAACTTAATCTACATCCTAATCATCATTAGACCTTTCTCCAATTTGTAATCCTAGTTAAGTTAGTGAACCCATGGTTAGTTAACTTAACTCATATCCTAGTCCTTAATTAATCTATGATTAATTAACTTAATCCATATCTTAACCATCATTAACATTTTTCCTAATTTTAAATTCTCCCCACTCCCCCAAACTTGGGAGCATGTGACAAGTGTTGCATGCACAAGTCACTATCAACTTCCAACTCACTCTTTGACCTCTTTGCCTATTGGATGCTCACACATGTGTGAGATCCTCTTCCCCATGCAAGCCACCCTACACTTGCCATTTATCACCACTTGTCATATGGTCAAATCCTACTCACCTTCCACCTTTCCTTATTTGTTTCCACTTATCAACTTTTATTTCCCAAGATGTGCTCACACATGTGTGAGCACACCTTGTCATCCACTTGTCATTTCCTTGTTCTTCCCAATGTGTGCTCACATACGTGTGAGCACACCTCAACCTTTTCCCCATGACACATGTCACCTTCACATGCCTCCACCTTGTGACACTTTGTCACAAGGCTAATATTTTCCAAACTTGTTAAAAAAATCATGGTAAGAAGCTATTGGCAATATGGGTTGTCATTGATGACAACCCAATATGGGTTGTCATTGATGTTAGATGAGATGTTGAAGAATGTACATAATCTAGATATATTTATTATGATGTTACATCTATTGGTACAAGTCTACAATGATGGAATGATGATCTATCTACTATCAAAGTATGTTGTCAAGGAAGGCATACATGTCATGATGTATGTATACAATATTTTTACTTCAATATCATTCTTTTTTTGTACCACACATATAGATTGGTGGAAAAAGTCTTTGTTAAGGTATTCACAATGCATTCTCTAAGATAGAGTCCAGATATTTTGGTCTACATTCTTCCACAAAATAAGGTTTTTTCTTGTGATACAGAAGAAAAGATGGTTGAGTTGTGAAGGTGTTATATCCAAGTTTTCAAATCTTTAAACCCTCTATAGTAAGTGTTATAGTTGACAGTATTTTGATTTGTACTTTGGCAATATAAAGAATTGATGAAGGACCAATAGGATACTCCACATTCCTCTGGTAAGACAAATGTGTCTATGCGGACTTGGGGATATGCTCACAAAGGTATATTATTTCTTCCTTGCAAGTCTCAAGTTCTTTGGTGGTCCACAAGATCAATTTTCAAATAAAAATTTGGTGTAGTTTGTTCAGGTAATGAAGGGTACTCCCCTTACAATCTAAAACTCACAAAAACAATAGATAATGGCACAAACAAAATGCAAGAAGGAATGAAAATATTTTCTATTATCACTGAAATGAAAATGAAATTACAACATTATATTTTCCATCACAAGGACTTTCTAATTACATAAATCTGCAAGTTTGCAAATCGGAGCCACCATCTACTCTGCTATGCCCCCCCCTCTACAGTCCCTCTTTACATCCTTTATTTGGAAGGTGTAACCTCCCTAGAATCTTTTGGAAAGTGTAACCGCCCTAGAATCTTCTGGAAAGTGTAACTGCCCTAGAATCTTCTAGAAAGTGTAACTTCCTTAGGAAGATCTTTTGAAATTTTATTAATTTTGGTATTACAACTTCGCAGGGTCATGGCTTTTGATCCAATCATTGGATTTTCTATTATAATACCTTTTCGAAAAATTCTTGAGAAATCTTGTGCCAGAAAGTAGGACCTAAAGGCCATCTGCTTTTATTTTCCACCAATTTTCAGGCCCATCCGGAGCCTCTAAGTGCCTCAAAATTGACCTCGAAGATTTTACTAGGATTTTTTAAAATTAAAATTTTAATCTCTCAAATGACAAATGGTATCAAAGTGATTTCTTCACCATTGGCTTCAATTTACCATTCTAGAGGTCTGTGTAAGATTTTGTGTCCAACTGTGCATAAATACAAACTTACTAAAATAGTAACCCTACCAAATTTAGCCCTTATTGAAAAGAAACAACATTTTTTTTGGTGATGCAAGATTTCTCTTACACCCTGGATGCTCCTACATCATCGGGATGCCATGTTCTTGTATATTCAATGGGTTTCTCCTCTTGCGAAAACATATGACAATTAGTTCCTTTAGGAGAAGGTTAAGGAGATATTGTGCATGGACTACAATGCTTGCATCTTAATCTGCATGGTGATTTTGATCTCTCCCCGATATTGTAAAATTTATACATATGGTAGTTTTAATGGTATAGCCACTATTTGGGTTGATAGGCTTGTTTCCTCCATCAACGATTGATCCTAACTAACTAATATTATTTTAGAGAAAGTGTTGTCATGTAATTGGGTCCTGAAATACACCGACTTGGTCTAGAACATGTTTTCTTTCATATTGTATATGTTTTGGAGCTGACTCATGCAATATCATTTGTTTCATCTATAGGACATCTTGGTACCGACCTATTTGTGGTAATGAGTTGTTGCAAAGGATATATAAATAAGAACAAATCATTTTTGATAGTGATGATGTGCGAAGATAATATGAATTAAGCAAAATAAAAGGATGAAGTGTTTGAAGTCAATGTGATGGATTAATTATGTGAAAAAGTGACTACAACATTAGCATGTGTTAGATGCTTCTTCATAGCAGTTCATATTCAATTCTCTCATTCTAATTTTCATGTATCATGCTCTAAGATCTAGTGAGTCTCATTAGGTCCTTTGTATCTTTCTCTAAGGTTGTATACCTTAGTCTGCAAGTCCATAGGTAGTGAGCCTTAAAACATTGCAATCCTTGTTAGCAGTGAGCTACATATATTGTGAGTTAATCCTCACCATAGTTTTTCCCTCATTAGTTTTTCCATGTAAAATCTTGGTGTATTTATGTGATACATGTGTTCTCTTCTATTCTTTTCAATTAATGTGATGTGTTGTTAATATACTAATGGGAATGGTTAAGTTTTAATTTATATTGACTCACCCCTATCCCCCCTCCCCCTCTCTCAACACATCTTTTTGTTTAAAAGAAATATATATAAGACATCCTAGATGTGCCACTTATTTTTTAAGAATGCATCCGCACATTTTTGAGATATAAGAAATATATTATTATTTTCCAAGATTTTTCTCTTGTAAGGCCTATTGTATATCAATAATATTTGACACTAGGATATATAAAAAAATTGTGTAATGATAATGAAATCATGTAGAAATTCAAATCCAAAATGTTAGTTTTCTTCAGTATTAAAATCAATAGAATAATTTTATGATTTTTCATTTTTCCTATTAGACTTTAAAATAAAAATGCAATTCCTTTGAGTTACAATAAGACCATTTCTATTAGTTTTAGGAGGTTCTTTTCTTTTAATCCAAGACAATATTGTTTTAATTTCTTGAACTTCTAAATTGTAGGCTAGAATATTGTTGTTATAAATGGATTATCTAATGAGATAAAAAAAAATTGAGTTCATAATGTCTAAATCACATTTGAGAATTTTTCTTTTGCATTTGCTAAAATAATTTAATATATGATGAAATTTATTTATGGATTATTAAATAAATTGGTAGAATAAATTTATATTTAATATTTTATAGTAGATTAGATTTTATTTTATATTGAGATATAAATTTGATTTAGGTGCAATAATTTTTTTATCTCATTAGATTTTCATTTTTAGTAGAAAGAGTGTAATAGATGTTTAAAGAGTGAAAAAAATATGATAGGTATTTAAGGAGCTCAAACAATGAATAGATGTTTTAGTATTAGAAACTCACCAAATCCAAAGTATAGATAAAATGCTTAGTACATTTCCTAGATTAGTACTCAATCAATTACATGTGATAAGGTGCCTTCCTCAATATCTCTTGACCATTTCATTGGGCATAGGAGCTTTTATTTAGTATAAACTACAACAAAATGAAAACTTAATAAGAGAAGGAAAATGTTGCATATAAATCAATAATATACAAATTTTAGCAATAATATGATTGGTAAAATTCAAATTAAAAAAAAACAAAGGAAATAATAAAATCTAATAGCTTTTCAATTTGAAGATAAAGTGATAAGAGAATATAAAAAGATTAATTCCATGATAAATAATGAATATTTGTTTTAGTATTAGAAACTCACCAAAAGCAAAGTATAAACAAAATTCTTACAATGTATGATTTAGATTAGTATTCAATAAATTACATGTGATAAGAGCTTGTATTTTTCTTAACTACAATAAAATGAAAGCTTAATGAGAGAAGAAAAATATTATGTATATATCAACAATATACAAATTATAAAAACAATATGATTGATAAAATGCAAATTCAAATAAAATAAAGAGAAAAAAATTTCATCTCAAAAACTCTCATTAATAAGAAAATATAAAAAGATTAATGTTGCACTAAATTCTCACTTGATGTAATTGTTTGCTAGAATAATCAAGTTGCAAACATTGCAATACCTTAGTTCATACTAAATGAGAATGTGCAAAAATAGACATAAGAAAACTTAAGTAGCACAAAATTCAGACATAATTGGCTAGTTTGCATAATTGGCTACAATAAGACTTGTGTGTTGACTTAGTTTGCATAGTTTGCATTTGACATAATTGTATACTATGCATAAATGGATCTCATTGTGTAAAATTCATAGGTTTACATAATGTCAACCTAATGTAAATTTACAACCATAGGAAGCTACATTGATAAGCATCGAAAATAGAGTAGAGCCAAAGACATGTTATATTATATGTAAAGTTGTACCAAACTTTATAAAAGAGACCTTAATAGTCAATTATCAATTAAAATGTACCTTATATTAAATCGATCTATTTTTTTCATTCAAAGCGATAATAAAATCAAAATAGTCATTATATCATATTCAAAGTAGAATCAAAGAGTCAATAAGATATTGTATTCAATTTTGTAAATTTTACAAAAAGTGAATTGATACAAAAGTTAGGTAGAATCAAAATGTACATTAAAGTTGTAAATTTTAATAAAAGGGCATTAATTTATAAGTATAATATAATAAAAATATGCATTATATTATATGTATAAATGCATATTATATTGTAATCAATATTAATTTTTTAATCTTGATTCAAAAGTGTGATGTAGGAGCTCATTCAAGTCCACAGACAATCTTGCATCGTCTAAAAATATTTTCATTTTTTATTTTTCAATTTTGGATTATTTTGGTGGTTTCAAGCATCTCTCGACATCAAAAAATCTCTTATATAGTCATAATTATAATATTTGAATTTTTACCAGGTCATTGTTTTTAGGCTTTGCAAGGAGTTTTATGGAATTTTTAAATTTTAAAAATTTATAAAGGTTGGAGAAAAATCCTTTGGAGGGAAGCATCGTAATGTGCACCTTCCAAAATACCAAATTGATCAAATTATTTTGGCATAATAGTACAAATTTTGTGGCAATTAAATTATTGAATTTCATTCCTTTATTTTTCATCTTTCCATTGCATAAAGAAGTTGGGGCATTTGAATTTGAAAATGGGAAGAAAAAAATATTTGGGAGCCCAAAAAGGTGTTTAATCACAATAATTTTCACTTTGTTTTCTTTGCTAAGATGGAGGCTATTTATTTGTTGGTTTAAATAAATGTTAGAGGCATCCTTTCATAATGAAATTGAAAAAAAAATGAAAAACTAAAATAAAATAAAAAAATCAAGGAGATTGGAGGCCATGTAGAAGGAGGAAGGAGAGAAGTCATAAGAAGAAGGTGAAGAGAAGAAACCACATGTAAGACAAAGAGACTAGGAAGAGATAAAGAAAAGGGGAGGCACCACATATTGGAAAAGAAGAGAGTTTGGAAAATTAAGGGCAACAATTTGAAGAGGGATCACATCTTGTGTGTTGTAATGTTGTTGCAGATTTTTGTAGTAAGTTTTTGATGTGATTATTCTGTCATTTTTTTTATCAATCAAATGAATTTTCCACCATTGTTCTTGTGCAATTTTAAAATTTTCATTAATTGGAAAATGGAATTGTTGAATTAAGATTATGTTGGCTGTGAATTTCGCCAATCTCATAAGACTCTCAAAATTCGTTCTACACCAAAGTGGTACAATCATAATGTAAGTTGGGTTCCTACTCGATGTTGTTTATTTGACCAAAAGGATTGTGATTGAAAAGTATAGTAGAATCAAAATATACATTACTAATAATAAAATTAAAAAAAAGTTAACAAAAATACATTGATTTAGCAACATAGGTCAATCAAAATGTACATTTATTATAATCAATTTTTTATCGCATCTTGATTACAATGAAACAAATGATTGCATTGAGTAACAAAACCAAAGCAAGTGTGTAATACATAATATTGTCAATGAATTGCTCTAGATTGACATCAAAAATTGGATATGTAATGCATATGATTTTCAATGGTTCCAATAGCATTAGTTAGATGCTCATCTACCTAGTTTTATTGGTGGTTATTAGGAAACTAATGTTGATATGCTAAATGAAAAAAAAATCCACTTATCACAAGGGGTAGTTAGAGTAATGGAATGAAATTCGCTATCAACCAACTTCAACCTAATAAATATTTGAGCATTTCAAGCTTCCACAATCGATGATAATTAGAAAGATCTACTTTTGAAGAACTTATCATAGCTTTTTAAGAACTAGTTTTCTCTATCGATAGATATACTTCATTAATTGATGTATTCACATTTTGAATTGAATTAACAATATCACATAGAGCGAAAATTCTCTAGGATCAAAATTAAAATAACCTTGTATGTAAAGAATATAGAATAAATAAAAAATCAGTGAAAATAATTTAGATTGTAGAAAACGTCAATTATATGATTATGACAAGTGCACAAATAGTAATAGCAAGCACATCCAGATGAATTGTTTAACTACTCGTCAAATTCCTAGCTATACTTCTACATTGTTAACACTAACCATGATATCAAAACAGTCTAGAGCTAAATTCTATGATGATTAGGAAAAACATCTTATGATGCATAAATAGGAGAATTAACAAAAGGTGCTTAAGTGAAGCAAGATAGCAAAAATATAGTACATCTTTAGAGGCAAGTCTTTTTTTGACCAACAAAGACACTTACCTAGTTGTAATGTCTATGTGACTGACATAAATGCATCTCACATTATTTAAGTAAAATGTTTAATTCTCACATACAAATGGTTATCTAATATCTTAAACATTAGTGGTTAAAACATAAATCAACAATGATAATCTTTATATCTTCTACGCCCAAGATTTTTTTAGAGATAATTTGCATTATCATGTTGTGTCCTACTCCTGAAAGACCACTTGTTTACTTACCTTTAAATATTTGACAAAAATTTCCATTTTACTTCATGCTTGTGAAAGTCATTCCAAATTGTAGTTTTATAGTGTAGTGCATTTTCAACTTTTAAAATTGTGATCATTTTGATGGAAATTGCTTAAGCATAAATAATAAATTATTTTTAAACCCGTGTGTTTCCTAAAAGGAAAAGTAATTACTTTAGCATAAATTATAAAATATTTAAATCCTTGTGCTTTTCCTATAAGGAAAAGTTGTATATGTTCATGTACAAGGACACCTTGTAGCTTTTTAGCACCTAACAAAAATTCTAATATCCTTAATGTTTTAATGAATGTTCATACCTATTTCAAAGCCTCCATTCAAGAAAATTCTTGCCATGTATTGTCCAACGAGCCTAAACAATAGTCAACTATACAAATATGTATCCTGCATATAAGAAAGAGATTAAAACATTATAAGGAATTTTTATTTTTTTTTAAATAAATTTATTTTGTTAACAAGAGAAAAAATTACCATCTAATCAGAAGTTCAATCTTTAGCATTTTTTATAATTAACAAATCTAAAGGAAAAAACTTTAGAAATTTTGAAACATTATTTTCTCAACATCATTATAGACATAAACAAAATAAATTTGAAAATGCAAGATACAATAAGTGTGATTTATTTCTGCAAATAATTTATAGCTGAGAGCTGTGACAATTTCCCAGCTTAATTTCTGACCAATTAATGGCTTTAGAAATATCACCCCCAACAATTCACCACACGGTGTGCACCACCAACAATTCAAAGGTGTCACGCCATGACAAATTCATCTCAAGGAAAATTCACCATGAGCAATTCACCACCATAGGAAAATTAATGGCATTAACATTTTTTAATATATATTTCCAAAACTTTGAATTTTTTTTGCAAAAGAATAATGGAGGTTCTATATTTCTGGTTTCAATATGAATTATCATGGTGATGATGATTTTTATTAAATCAATCATAATTTGGTACAATTAACTAAAAAACTAAAACTTCAATTAAAACGAAAATACAAAGAAACTAATGTTGACTAACGATAAGGAAAGCTGAAGAAGACAAATTAATACCCTGTCCTCAACAGCAACGTGGAAAGCAACTATGTTAATAGTTGAAGTTGCATGAGTTCGATTCGCCCAGGGTGTGGTCATCCAAACTCCATCAAAAGCGGTGCTCTCTAGTACCCTACTCTTTTTCCCCTTTTCACAGCTGAAAAACATAAAATAAACCAGCATGGCATCCACTTTCAACTTGGATCATTTTTCTGACGTTCTGTGTTTTGATGGTGGCCGCCATTAAAATGGGCTCTCCTCCTTTCTCGCAGAAACATTGACTGGAAGATACAGAGGATGATAGTGAACACTGCGGGCTTCCATTAATATATAGGCTTTGCTGTCTGGGCTTTTAAACCCAATATTTTTTTATTTTTTTTCTGGAGGTGGTTAAGTAATACTCAATTGCTGGAATGGCTTTATTTTATGATAAAATCAACTTCTTCAATTAGTACATGTATATATGTTTTATGACAAGTTTTTACATGGTAATTGTCTGAAGGAAAAGGATTCATTTATGAGCAATAATTTGACTTGAACATTTTTTAAATATGTTATGACTTGAACATTTTTTAAATATGTCATGTTTGTGGGAGTTTATTGAGGTCATGCCCTTGAAGTTAGGTGGAAATATGGATTTAAATTATTAAAATAAATAACAATTAATATAAGATATTATAGGGGTTGTTTTTAATTAGCTATATCGTTTATTGTAGAGATTTAAGTTTAAATTTTAAGTGACATCTTATATGGAACTCTAAGGTGTGATTCTTAGACTTTCATAGTTGGCTTGTAAAGTTGATATCTATGTTGTTGGTCTCATGTGTACTTAGATGCTCATAGTGAGCCATATTTATAACCATTTTCTATTGTAAAAAAAGAGTTACATTTGGTTTAGTTTTTTGACATTGAAACAAGAGTGTAAGATGCTAGTAATGAGCCATATTTGTACATGTTCTCCAATATATATATATATATATATATATATATATATATATATATATATATATATATATATATATATATATATTACATAATTTTTAAAGAGCTGCATATGGTTTAACTTTTGAACTGGAAAGGAGAGTGTGATATTAAGAGACTTGTCACAACATTGATTTTCTCTCATCCTATTTTTCTCTCACTAGTTGTTACTCTCTTTTATTGGAGCCTTTGTTACTCACACATCTTGCTTGGTCCACACTTATTGCTACCAAATTACTTATAGCCACCATAGGCTGGATGTGTTTTCAATACCTTAAAGCTTAACAATGTCATTACCATGCTCAAGTTTCAACCCTTTCAAGAGACTTTACAATTCTAGATGTTGAAATTATGCCACTAAATTTAGATACATATGCACATGACATTAGAGGGGCATGAATCAAATCCAATTGGCTCAAGAATAAAAAAATTATTTTTTCCATTTTCTTTGTTTTAAGCATGTAGCATAGAAAATAAATGTCATTTGTCAGGCATACAAGCACTTGATAGAAGTTGTTCTTGAGATTTCGTTTCACATTATAAGCAAGGTTTCTGAGCCTAAGAGCCCTCTCTTATGTAGGTGAAATATCTTAAACAATGTTTGATAACATGGTTCTATGTCATCTTTCATCTATCCAATGGTTGGTTTGTGACAAACCACTTCCCATGGGTAGCCTACACAAGTTTTTCATGATTATGGCTAATGACAAAGCTCCAGGCTATGATGGCTTCCCCTCTGAATTTTCTAAAGAGATTTAGGACACTATTAGCAATAATCTTTGCCAATTTTTCCTAGAAGCCTATCATTCCAAATCTTTAGGTCATCTTATCAACAAAGGGAACATATAATCCATACCTAAAGCTAGCAATATTGAGTTGATATATGAAATTAGAGACCATTTCCCTTGCTCAATGTCTCCTACACAATGGTATTGCTAAGTCCATGGCAATACACATTCACAAATTTTCTCTCACCCATTTTTTGGTATAAACAATCAAGTTTTATCAAAAAGTAGCTAAATATTAGATAACATAACAAATCCCTATATTTCATCTTGTTGTTTAATGTGATATTTAAATGGAACAACATGATCTAATCATGTATAATTCTCAAAAAATGCATCATGATAAGGCATAAAATGGTCATTAGGAGAGTCATTGCATGTAACTAGAAATGTTGTATCAACATGAGACAAAGTTAAATCTATAGGATCCCCTAAGGAATAGCCACTAGAGATTGAAAGAGCATAATCATTATACAATCATGCTCTAGGGAACAATGTAAATAATCTATGAAATCACTTGATAAATCATGGAATGATGTATAATTAATATAACATGAATGAAATGATTGACCATTGACCTTTCTCTACCAACTAATGCATCTCAAAAGGCATGTGTTAATGTACAATAATAATGTCTCTGCTCATTATATGCAATTTTAAATGCTCTAATATGTATTATTGCATCTTCATTTCCACTAAATGTATTTATTATTGATTCCCTAATAATATGTGGATAAAGAAATAACATGAACAAAATCATCAATACCATCATGTGAGGGAGAGGATGATGGATGCTCCTTGAATAAGTGGGCGTCACTAACAAACTATCAAGAGACTATAAATCCAAGGTCATAGAAGAAGGAATACCATCATCTATTCAAGAAATACTAAAATTATTAGGTAGTGCAACATTATTGATAATTGAAAAAGATGTAAAATGATCATTCAAGCAGATGAGTCACTAAAGAAGAAGGTTGTGGTTAGAGGAAAACCACTATTATATTTTATAAAAGAAGCATCATTATCATGGATCATATAGGAAAAAGTAGTGAATTTGTTTAAGGTGAAAGAGGAGACATCCATGATTAAGACCTAGCAATATGAAGAACATATAAAGGGGGGATTGGGAATATGCAAACCACTAAATGGCCGGAACCCTTGGTAAGGACAATAAACATGTATAAGGAGAAATTATATCTAAAAATAATGTAAAAATTAGAGTAATTAGATCTAGAACTTAGATAAATAAAAAGTCTACCCGAACAATGTGGAAGTTATACGCTCATAATGATGTACATGAATTAACCACACCCTATGTTAATTTATATAATCTAATATAATAATCAAACACTAAATTAAAATTGAGTTGAGTTGATGTTGTAAATGGAGACTAAGATTAAAATAATTGAAACACACTAATGCAAGGTTAGCTCTTACTTGGTTTGTGGTGAGTGTAATATAAATTTTAAGTTGCTTTTACAATTACCTTACATTTTACATCATATTAATTATGCTAAATTAAGATTATAGAAAATAGAACATAAACTACAACCTATCTAATTAATTGATGTTCTTTGATTTAGATTTTTCTCAAAGGGGAAAATTTTTAGATAATAAATTTAGATTACATTAAATACATAAGATAATGACACAAAATATTAAATAGAATGAAATAAGATATAGAACTATAAACATCAAGGTACTATTAGTAAATATCATATTGAACAAAATTATAGAAAAGGATGTCATAGTTGCACTATTATCTATAAAGAAAACTTTAATCTTATATGATTAGAAACTAGAATGGGCCTATATGGTATTGGAAATTCCTACAAAATAGATACACATCAATAAGCATACTCTACCAAAAAAATATAATCAAATTATATTTGCTAAAGCAACAAAAATAACATAAAGTACAAGGAGAGTTAGAGATACAAAATTGAAAATTGATCACTCAAATCTAAAGAGGAGTCATCATACAATCTATATATGGGACATCAAAAAGATAGTGTGACTACTTAGGAGCCTGCCAAAGTGGTTAGGCCCCTATTTTGGTCTTTCAACCTCTGTAGTTAGTCAAATCAAAGTAAAATATATGTGCACCTAGTCCAAATGTATATAGGTCTAAGAGCTACATGTTCTATGAATACTAATAATCTAGTGTATAAATTATTATTACTCTAATATATAAAATGTAAATAAGAGTAAATTAAATCCTAGCAAGGCTCTAATTATTATGCAATTGTGTATAAAAGGAAATTAGAGGTGATAAGATCTAGTTGTGCCAATGTACAAGTCCAACACATAACTAAGGTTGGAATTATAAGGTAATCTGTAACTTTTGGCCTTATATTTTCCCCCACTTCAGTGAACCAATGCCACTAGGTGATGAAGCCTAACTAAAGTATAAACCAATAATTCTAAAAATAAAATGTGGAAAAGAGGATTTTTTTTTAGAATATGCAACAATATTCAAGTGAAGTGTTCATTCCCCTTATTAAGATTTGCAAGACAATATGCTAGATAAATAAACCCTACAACACATAAGTGTTAGAAAATATAGGACCCACAACATAAACAAATTAGACAAAACACACAAAAAGAATAATATTTTCTAGCCAAACCAAGATGTGAATAATACTTGAAATACCTTTGATCCTCCCATTAGAGAATTTGATCTTTACTCAACCATACCCAACAATACTTAGAAAAAAATTGGCCTTTCCACCATCAAAATTCTCATAGTTAAAATTTTCTCCCTCTAAGGAGTCATGCGGAAAGAGGTGCTAGAGTTGATCATCCATGCATCCTCACATTCATTTGTGATAATGATTGCAATAATTGCATCTTTTTCATCCTGAGAAGCTTTAGAATATGAATCAACATTTGACTCATCCTTTTATTTCTCCTTCTCCTTTCACTTATTGATGTGGCCTTTATTGCCACATTTCCAACATATTAACTTGGATTACTTAGGTCTCCATTAAAACTTATATCTACCATTATCTTTTTTCTTATCCTTCTTGCCTTTTTCCTTTGACCATCCACAAGCAACAAGTACTTCTTTTGTTGATTCAAAAGTCTTCCACCTCATATCCTCCAAGAGAAGAGAGGCCACTAAATCATCAAGCAAAAAAATTGAAATAGTATTCCCAATCACCATCACCAAATTATTCCATGAGTGGACAAAACATAACAAGACCATGCATCGATCTTTTTCCTTCATCTTTACACTAATAGACTATAACTAGCTTACAATAGTGTTAAATACATTAAAATACTCAAAACTAAATATCTACCAACCATCCTCAAAAAATACCACTTCTTCGATAGAAAAATATTATTCACTAATGATTTGTCCCAAGTTCTAAATTTTCTTGGAGTGATTTGGTAGAGGATTCTTCTAAAACACTTAGAATCACTAAATCTACCAAAAAAAAATGAATAAGGCTTCTAGCTTTCTAATCTAACACAACCAATCTTCATCCTTCATACCTAGTTGTTTACTTTTGGAGATTGCTTTCCATAGATCACTATTTATCAATAAATCCTGCATTTTGAGCTTCCATAACTCAAACTTTATACTATTAAATTGATTCATCTCCATCCATGATGTACTTGTCATTTTAAAAAATATATATATATCTTCCACAGATAGCTCCCACTCAAACCATAATTAGTTCAAAAAATATATTTCCTACCACTTAGGAAATAAAGTTGATCAATCTCTCATATCAAATGAAAAAAGTTGACAATGAGAAATTTCCCTACACTAACTAAATATGAGAGGCATGCATGCAAGATCTAACAATTTCATAAAATAAAATTAAAAATGCAAAAAAAATCACCATGATGACAAAGTATTTACCTTGGGAAAACCCTTTCAGGGAAAGTATCTAGCCTCCATAAGTCAAACCAATGTATTCATAGTACCAAATTCAGTTACAACACATCAACATGTTCAAACCTTCACAAAAGAAAAATAATACAAGATTGGAGAAAATTTGACACCATAACCTTCTATAAAATCATAGAATCATTAAAAATCATACGTCTCCAAATTATGAACTAATATATAGGAAAGACCCAAAACTGGAAGGCAGGTCAATGGTTTCTAGAACCATAAGAGAAAAGCATAGGCTAAAAATAACACCCAAATATCCATGCAAGTCCCAATGCCCAAAATAAGATGAGAAACATTAGATTTTTTTCTTTCAACTAAAGCAATATACTTGTGATCTTATCTGTCTTTTTGGTAACATCCACATGTGAACTAAGGATATTCTTTATCTTATTCAAATCTGTATTTAGCTCCCTCTTTTCATGCTCTTTCTAATTCAACAACTCTTATCCACCTTACAAGTTGACATAATTGTATTTAACATCTTTCATGACAACTAAGTGATAACTACAAGTTACCAAATTAAAACTATATCTTACAATGAAATAGGGGAGAGGGGCCCATAATGGAGCAGGGTCTAATGGTGGGGATAGGAGTAGTCCTTAGTGGGCCCCATAGTGGAGCATTTTAATATCCAATTGCAAAACACTTTTTATCCATAAAGTACACAAAATGACAAATCATGTGATGCCACATCAATGCACCAATAAAACATGACTTAGTGCACCACTATTGGTCTCACTTTTTTTTTGGACCTTTTTGGATACCTCAACAAAAGGCATGTTGATGTGGCATCATATTTGATGATGTGGCCCTAAAATGAAATATAGAAGCACACGAGTTGTCAAATAAACTATTATACAGAATTGGGAGTGATTTGAAATTTCCACATAGGATTTTGAGAAATGTGAAGTTAGGGTGCTCCACTATGGCCCCCTCTCCCCTACAATTAAATAGTTAAATACAAATATAAGAAGAAAAAAAAAACAAGATTGAAACACCTTTTTTCCAACAATATTATAATGAAAATTAATCCATTTTTATTTAAATTTGTGATATGATTCATATTTAAATTAGATCTTATATTTCTTTCACAAATTATAAAGCCCACAATTTAAATCATAATTAAAGAATGGTTGAAAGCTTAAAATTTCTCAAAGTTCTCTACTCAAATTTCCTTGAAATTCAATATATAGACCACCAAATTTATCATTGCTAAAACTCTTTGTTTTATTTTATTAGACATCAAGGATAAATAGTTTGGAAGAAATTTCTAAGATATGACAATGTGAGATAATATAATTATAAGAGCTTTTAGCAAAAAAATGTATGAACTTTTTGGATCAAAATCACATAAATTGAAGAAAAGCTTAAATCGTGACATTGTGTTAGCTTTTTTAGATCAAAAGTATACAAATTGAGATGTGCAAAGTTTGAGAGTTTAAATCATAACTGAATGTAATCAAAACATGTCAATAACTAACATAGATGTCAATAAAATCATTTCACCAAAACTCTTCGATAAGGAATATTACTAATAAATTGCTAGCGTCTAGTTCTCTGTGGCATCTTGGTAGCCAATTTCCATGATTGGCTCATTTGCCCGAGTTCGACTTCTGCCCCTGCCAAATGAAATTTGGTCTAGGCGGTACTTTCTAGTACCCCGCCCTTTTCTTCTTAGCTTATGTTCGTCAAATGGTCAAAAATATAAATGTAAGGTCTCCACTCTTATATTTTATATTATTTTTGATATACAATTTTTCTAGCATACTTGATATTTGTGCTAAAACATTAATATATTCTTAATTAATTTTCAGATTATTACTATTTTTTTATTTATTTCATATCTTAGGATAATCAAATGATCATGATCTTTCTTAAAGTTTTGGTTTTTTTTCTCTAATTGCTTTTTTTTGGTTCTTGATTTTTTACGCTGATCCCATTTAGACTTTGAAGACATGTCTTCTACCAACCACCTTTATTTAAATAATATTTTATTCTCTTTCTAATTTATAAAAAATAGCATATTATTCTCTTTCTAATTTATAAAAATTATATATTATTCATTTTCTAATTTATTAAAAATAATATAAGTGGTATTCTTAAAAAAATGTTTGATCCTATATGACTTATATGTTGTGATATCCTTTAATCAATTTGGTGTGTGATTAGTTTTATAAATCATGTGAATTATTTAATAAAAAGGAAACATTTTTTTTTTTTTGCATGTGTTCAAAATAAATTTAATTGACAATTGAAAAGATCTTTTGGAATTAGAGGAAAAGGATATGTTTTCATCTTTCATGTGAGAGAAAATTGTATTAAACCATTAGATCTAGTCATTTATAAGATGCATTATTTTTTAATATTAATATATTAATATATATTTTTAATAAATATTTTTGTAATGGTAAAAATTGTATATCTTGTATTTTTCTTTTTGTTTTGGATAAATTTTGATTGAGCTAGAATTTATACAATGACTAGTTTATACATGATATTTTAATGTAAAATTTGGCAATATATGAGTCTTGATTGATTAGAACTCCTTGCATCCCAAGAATCTTTAAATTTCACATTCCCCATCTTAGGTTGAAATTGTAGCACAAAAACAACCCTTATAATTTCAAAGTTTAAAATTGGACACCTTTCCTCCTCTTGCAACTACCCATTGACCACCAACTTAAACACAAATTATTTCATCATATTCTAAGGTGTTTTATAAAAGGAAATCCCTAATTCATTTTACATTCACATTAATAACCATCTAGAATCTAGGAATCATCTAGAAAACACTCCAAATATATCAATGGAGAGTACTACATTATCATCACATATGTAGCAATGGATAGACATATTGTGAGTTTATTTTTGCAATGACATCAACCATCATAATTAGAATTACTTATGAATTAACAAGAAAGTAAATAGCCACATGCTAAAAATCATAAATTTTTTTGTCTTTCATATTTCATTTGTTTTACATGACCAATATTAAAATGGAAATTACAATCATTACAAAGTATAATTGAATTTAAAATGTAACATTACAACAATGAAATTATGACAATATTTTTCTCACATTACATACATCCATTGCATTAAAACATGTTTACAATTACACCAGTATGTGTTATACAATCTTCCATATCTAGAATCTTGCATCTATCTCACAAGTCTCAGTGAGTCATCTACAAGAGGGAGAGCATCACCTGAGTTCTTTTCCTCCAACCACAGACCGATGGTCCCCCGCACACCTTCCATCTAGAAGTGGCCCTACCCTTCACAAAGAGTATAGATAAAGGAAACCAAAAAAGTTCATGCCATCTTAGTCCTAGTGTTGTTTCCTACATAACCCAATCGACCATACAACTTTATCTAAGTATGACCAATTTGACTGGATTATGAAATTTGGGACACTATGAACCGACTAAATGCAAGTAAATATTGGATTATTTAAAATTCAAAGTACCAAAATAGTTAGGAATATCAAGTCCAATTTTATTGCCAATACTAGAAATAGCTTTCAACACTCTATCTTTTATATCCTCTTCTTCAATTGGCTTAACTAGATTTGGTCTTCTAACTTTTGGTACATCATCACTTTTATTAGCTATAGTTTCTAGACCTTTTTATAATCTTCTTCAACAACATCCAATCAAATATTAATATTTTTTTATCATGTTAAATATTTCATCAATGTGCTCAACAACATGGAGTACACCTCAAACTCTATCCATTCTTCTAGTTGGCATATTCACAAAATATTCTAGAGAAAACTACCTCAAGGTCAACTATATATCTACAACCAATTCTCATAGCTCATAAATAAAACCAATGAATCTTCTCCCAAAAAAAATTATTAGAATATCCAGATACCCAAGGAATCTTCTACCTAATAATGCATTGTTGAAATCTTTATAACTGAAAAATATTCTACCCAACCATTTAATGTTGAGATAATTTCTCTTTGTATATTTAATTTTAACCAATATCAAGCAACACTAAGCTCAACAAACTCCTTGTTAGGATTCACAATAGATATTTTTAGCCAATCAAATACTATCTAGCCATGTATTAATAAGTAAATACACAAGAATTCAATAGTAAACTATCTACCACCACCCAATACGCAATGATACTCATATATATATATATAACACTAGATGCATTTATATATATATATATATATATATATATATATGACACTAGATGCATTTTAATATATATATATATATATGACCCTAGATGCATTTTAATAAAATTACAATAAAGCTTCAATGAACTCATAACATGCTAGGCATCAATCATTTAAAATTACAAAATAAATCTATAATATTTTTGGAATACATGAACTCAATTAATATTTAATATAGTATATTTATTGGCCTTCAATAACAATTATCTATATTCCTTGTCAAATTATATCCCTTGTGTTACTTTTTTTGGATCTATTATCCTCAAATCATTTAAAACTCATATTTATATAGGTGATTTTAGAATTCTATGTGCCTCTTGAAAACATGTTGTAACACCATATATAAAGAGTTTTATAAGTATCAACGACCTTAATTTTAATATTAAATGTTCAAATCATATGTCATCTTTGGTATTGGGTGCACCACCAAATATAACATAAAGGAATAATCATAACATGTTGATTCCCTTTGACAAATTCTTATCAAGCTAGGAGTCTCTTCATGGGTTGTGATTCTATATGTAAACCTTCATAGGGCACATATTCAAAATAGGAAACTTTAAAAATCTCACAAGATTCAAATTTTCTACTTAAACCAATAATAATATTATATCTATTCATTACATAGTTTAGTTTAGGTCCTCTAATTGGAAAACATATATGTGTGAATTCATGTGCATGAAACTTAACAAAAATTTGAATGATGCTCATGTAACCTTATATTCCCAACCACAACTCAATATGTGTAAATGCACCATTGCACAACTCTATGAATGTTGACTTCTTAAGGTAACATATATGATTCTAGATATGAAAGAAATAAAAAATGGTGAGGAATGCAATTTCAAATAGTTATTGCACTTTATTGGGAGACAACTAGAAAACACCTATATTACCTACAAAATCAATAAACACTAAAGAAAATGACAAGATTACTTTATTTCTCTTAGGCCAATGATTCTCTACACATTAGAAGTGTGATGAGGTTTGTATTTTACTCATAAATGGTGTATGTTATAGGTTATAGTAAGCATGGTAGGGAATGAAGTTTCCCATGATTATATAGGAATAAGGGAACTCATTTGATTTTTCATAAAAATGCGATGCAACCTATTAAACAAGAAATTCTAAAAGGCTATGTGGGTTGACCTAAGAAAAATTACACTATCCTAATATACTTTATATATTTACCACTTATAGTATGTACAATCTATTGTCTTTAAACAACTAAATTTCAACTAGATCTACGTTAAATTTTGGATAGGTTTTAGTTGTTGGAGTGAAGGCACTGAGAGGGGGGGGGTGAATTAGTGTCATAAACAATTTTTTTACTTTAGCCTTGGAAAAGAATTGAATAATTTATGCTCTTAATATTTCAATGGTAGATACATTCATGAATTGAATGCAATCATTAAATAACTGAAATAAGAAATATTAAAGCAAACCAAAGATCATCACAATCATGAAACATTATCACATCAAAACAATGAGACCATAAGACAAAGAATTTGACGAGTGGAAAACCCTCTAGGGATAAAAAAACCACTCCAGAAATGATGCCTCACTGGCTTAATCTGAAAACTTTCTATTTACAATGCCTCATTGGCAATACTATCTCACTAATAGATTTCAAATGCCTCACTGGCATACACACATTTTCGTAACTAGCATACAAACATCTGCCTCACTGGCAATGATCAATCTGTCTCACTAACTTGATCATTTTAACTTCATCATACATTTCTCAATAAATAATTCTACTACAGAGGATCACTTTGTTTCTCTACAAATCATATTTCACCTCTAATCTAATACACTTAATATCTTAAAGATTCATTCACTAGAATCTCTAAAATATCAAATATATCAGTTATACACTCTATTTTTTATCATGTTTGCAAAACTTCAATTACAAAATTTTGTTTACACATTCAGCATGATAACTCTGTTAAAAGCACCTAACACAAAATAGTGATAAACCATTGTTTATATAAGTATACAAAATTTCACATATGCTACCATCTAGGTCTCTTGTCATAACTGTCAAATGTAACCTTTTACAAAATGTTCGAAGAAAGTCTCCATACCTGCTTTCATTCAATGTGGAGTAATCTTTGTAAGAGTTTAGACTGCTATCAAAAATGCCTCTTAACTTCTTGCTATGTCGGTGTATGGTAGACATACTAAACTCAAAGAATAAACACAAGGAACTGATAGATAAGACCATGCAAAACCCCTCAATATAATTACTTAATGCAAAAACCTTTTCAATGGTGTGCCCTAGCAAAAGGGTTTGAAGAACTCAAAAGAAATAACCCCATAATATTGAGAAAATTCTTGCTAACACCATGAATTCAAAAACCACAAAGTCAACAACATTCTCAACAAAGAAACCTGACTACCATTATCTTGCAATTAAGACATTCAAAGAACTTAGCCATTTAATCATTTTCAAACTCCAAATAAACTAAACAAGGGTTCCAAAGAATGAAATTACCATGATGAAGACTTAGAAAACTTCCAAACAAAGTCGAATACCACTTTGTCATCTTCAAACCTAACTGTCTGTACAACCTGGAAACCATTATGTGCATTTTATCAGCTATAAAACCATTAAATTTCCTCAAATCCTGCCAAGACCTAAGTCGGCTACACAATGCTTTGTGTTTGCTAAATAATGATATTTACGGCATAATGATGGTGTTGAAAACATAGATTCACTTTGACCCAAATAATGATGTTGATGTTTCCCCTTCTCAAAACAAAACAATTATCATTTTTTTGGTATGAGATATTATTGTATGACCACATTAAACCTCATAATTCCTAGTTGTTCATAAGTATGTCTTTTGTAAAGACACTTTAAATTGTAATAATGTATTCGAAAATAATATGCCCTTAGAAATAAAAACCATGTATATGCCATAAAATCAAACATAATGATGTGCCTTTTTCACATTTCCACACAAGGTAGTGTGCACCATAATCTACTTATAAAAATATCTGTCAGAAACAAATCTTGTGAAATCAACAAACATAATATGATGCTCATATAGACCTTTCACTAGCTTTGTTAATCACATATGTCATTGTAATAGTAATTGAAGAAGCCAACCAAGCTGTCATTGTAACAAACCAAACCAATGCCATCATGCATTGTCATACTGAAATCAAACATGTCACAAATGTTTGTATTCTGAAATGTATGTATTCTTGTCAAATACCCATCAAGTGCCATTTGTGTGTCTTTGACATCAAGGGAAACAACTATGAGGACCAAAAAACTCCCCCTTTGGCCTTGATGGAAAAACACCAAAGCTCTCTCCCCCTTTTTACATAAAGAGACAAAGGGCTGCACAAAAAAATAGATGAATCAAATGTAACATAGCAAGAAATGGAACAATAGATCCTGTAATAGACACTCTATGTGCACCAGCAGTGACTCAAATATAGTGGATAAATATGAAGGTTGTAACAACTAATATATGGTTACCAAAAACCTGTAACCTCAAATGTAGAGTCACTAAAACTTCACAATTGAACACAAATCATGGAACAACAACATTCCAAGAATATACCCATGATATATAGTGACAAAAACAATACATAAGTAATATTGATATCCATCATGAAGGGCAACAACTGTAGGTTTCCTCATTAAAATCTAATCAACACAAGATAATAACAAAAATAATGAGCATGAAGAGTTGTTCCTGCTATCTCTAATGAGATATAAATGCCACAAATCTATTTGTCACTATTTTGCATGTATGATCACTATTATGAAGTTGCAAATCCATGTTATCAAGAAGTTTTATGTACTGAAAAGGAATGATAATGAGCACAAGAAATGCCCTGTCAAAATATACTACTCAATCTGTAATCAAAAGCTACTCAAGAATCAGTACCCAAAGATGTTCACATAAGAATGAGTATAACAAGCTCCCCCTAATTAACTATGCAACTAGAGAGATCAGTTGTTCTCCCCTTTTCTAGAACATGGAATGCAAGACGAACCATGGGTAACTCATGTTAAGGATAGTCAAGATTACCATGAAATTCACTATCACATGTATTGTTCATTAGCTCATCAGCTTTTCACCTTTAAACGAATTAATAACTACATACATGTCAACCAGATAATAACATCTTTTCAACATTTGTGATGAATTCCAAACACCAAAACTTGTTGTACTATCATTATACTTGTAAGAGAACTGTATTACACAAGGTAGTATCATTATCAAAATTCACAATATGGCAAGCAGCATAATATGTTGTCACAAAGACACAAAGATTAGTCTTCATTATTCTTTGTTAAGCATGAAGTCACCCTCAAGAGGACTGATCCGGAGGATCTTCACCAAAAATTGAAGTTTCTCAGTTTTCTCCAAAAATGGCATTATCAGAAAGAGGCCAAAATTCTATCTCCAATGCAACTCGAACAAAGTTAAATAGAGCTACGGAGCCCAAGATATGCTCGGTCAAACCTTGCTCAACCTAGGAACTAGGTCAAAGAAAAAAAGGGTAAAAATTTGACATCATCAAAAGTGGTTGAAGTTGGCGTCATCGTGAAGAGCTTGTTGAGAGCTTTCCGATGATGTTCATTTTGTGCGAATCAGACTTTGTTTGTCTGAGTTATGAGAAGTCAAAGGTCGCAATTAATGGGAGTTGACTAGGTATAGTGATGACATCAGCATGACATCATCATGCTGACATGGACCACTCAAACTCTGACATGTGGCATCTGCATTAGCTTGTAAAGACCAATCATTGGTGCACACATGGCATCCGTACGCCAAGTTATCGCCCAATCAGCGGACACATCAGCACCCCGTCACCAATGAGGACTTTGACTAGCAAATGATATTGTGCCACGTGGCACCTCCTCGGTGTGCCACATGACCCCTCCATCTACTCCCTCATCAGTGAGCTATTGATTTTGTTAATAAAAAATCTAACGGCTCGGGTGGGGCTCGAAACCTCAACCTCCACCTTACCGGCCAGGGTTGCAACCACTTCGCCACACATTATGCACATACCATATTAGGCATTGCAGTTGGTTTTGTTATAGAACAATTTGAAATCAGTTTTAAAGTGAACGGCTCAAGGGTCGAACTCTTGATGGGAGTAAATTTAATTCCAAACACCAAAACTTTGTTAAGTATCCTATCTCATTATAGAAAGGCTTGATTAGAAGAGAAGGGCTCTTTGGAACTCTATGGGTTGAAGGCACCTCATTAGTGTTTTAGGACTTCACTGCTATATTCAATCTGATCTTTAATAAAGAAGCACGAATTTAAAATAGATTTTGAAAGAGGGCTGGAAAACAGTAACGGTTGTGCCTGAAACATGTTGTGATCTAAGCATTGTTTAAAATTCAATTGTAAAATTTAAAAATCATAATCATGTGGATGTCAACAAAAGGAATTAAAAAAAAACTTTCCTCTTATGTAGCTGGCAAAAATGCTTTTTAAATAATAACAATGCTTAGCTCAACTGTAGCTTAAATAAAAATACTTACTAAGTTCTCTTCTATTAATGTTTTGACTATATACCTCAGTGTTGAAGCTTCCAAACGTACAAAGCATTCTTGAAAGGATCTCTCATAATAAAGCAAGCTCAACTGTAGCAACTCAATAAATTGATGTGGAACATAGTAGTACAGTTCTCAAGCTGGAAAGCAACCTATGTCAATATAACATAATTCTCGTTGGAAATATATAACTATTGCAGTTATTTCATAGTTCTTAGAGAATGATACACCAAGAAGATCTAAGAAAACACAACCATTAATGTTGAACTAAAATTTAATATGCAATGCCATTCCATTCCACGTCCATGGCTGCCACCATTATTAGATACCTTCAGCCTCACCGCATCTCTTGCATTCGCACATGTAAGGAAATTCATGTTCACCTTCTAAATTATAAAATGAAGTAGTCTGTTGCTTATAAGAATTATAAAACATTCCCGACACATTTCCTTAACCATTACAGTAAAGAAAACTTTTGTCTCACCACTTTATAAACCAAATAACATGATTATAAGCAAATAGATGTCCAATAAATGGATCATGTTGCTTATTTTCAGCAATGTACATTGCCATACATCATGTTGTGTTGCAAAAGGTATTCAGTGGAATTCCTCTGGTTTTAGAAATGATTTGAGGTAGTCAACAACTCACTTCTAAAACAAGAGGAAACCACTAAATACATGCGAGCTTCCATCACCTTTCTCCATTATCCAAAGCATCTGCAAGAGTCTTACAAAGCACACTCCATGTGCATCTAAGAGTAAGCCTAATACCCTCACATATTTAATATAAAATGCCATTCCATTCCACATCTATGGTTGCCACCATTATTAGATACCTTCAGCATCACCAACATTCTCTTGCATTCTCACCTGTAAGGAAATTCATGTTTACTTTCTAAATTATAAAATTAAGTGGTCTGTTGTGTAAAAGAAACATAAAACATTCCTGACACATTACCTCAATCATTACAGTAAAGATAACTTTTGTCTCGCCATTTTGTAAACCAGATGACAGCATATTGTGTTGCAAAAAGCATTCAACGGAATTCCTCTAGTTTTAGAAATGATTTGAAGCAGCCTATGAAAATCAACTAACTTCTAAAACAAAGGAAAACCACTAAATACAAGCGAGCTTCTGTCACCTTTCCCTATTATCCAAAGCATCTGCAAGAGCCTTACAAAGCACACTTTATGTGTGCCTGAAAGTAAGCATAATTCCCTAACATATTTCGCATCAAAATCGTATAAGCTAAATATAGACTTATCCTTCGCAAACCATATGAAGATATTACAAAGGTTGCAAATGGGATAGAGACCCCCCTCATCATCCTCCTCCCACTGGTAAGCTTTAGTGGCATAGCAGTGTGACTGTCTTTGTTTTGTCTCTTAACTCTTCCATTAATTATTGAGGCATGATTTCTTTCCACCCACTTTTTAATAGGTGAGTTAGTGTATTATATTGATTAATATTGTTTCTGGACTAGAATGCATTGAGGGTACTACTATAGGGAAATTTCAAACTAGGACAATCCACTGTAGCCAACCACCTGGCATTAGAAGCTGAAGTTATCAAAACCTATCATTATTACTGAAAGAGATTCTTTCATTTTATGTATAGAATAAAAGAACAAAGAATTTAACAGGAGCAAAACAGGACTAAAAGCTACCTAGACCTACTATTGTAAAATTCAAAACCTAAAGAGCATCCAAGATCAAAGATTGTAAGTATGAAAACTGAAGAACTATATATGTAAAACCCATTTTATAAGATTAAAAACTAGCTTTGTCACTGCAAAATACAATCACCAACAATGCAAATACAATAGGTGCAATTAAAAAGTAATTTCCATCAAATAAATTAAAAGAACAAATCTATCCTGAGCAATCTACCCGCTATGTGGAAATGAAATCCTCAATTTGAAGATAGAAAGTGCCTTGTCTTGTGAATTTTAAAGTAGATCTTGAATATGGAAATCTCTCACATTTTTAATATTTTTATATCATTAACCTGTTCAAAACATAAAAGACCCGCAGTTACCCTATTCGAAATAGGCATAGCCCTGTTTGAAATAGTTGGCATCAAAATCCACATCCACCTAAGCCTTGCCAAAACTTCAACTGCATTTTCCAACTTCCCTTGGCTTTTATTTTCTAATGATAGAATGTCAATAGTAAAAAATCAGAGTCAAATCCAAAAACATTTCATGCTAATATATTTTTCCCGTCAGAGTCCAATCAAATGACATGATTTTCTTCAAATAAAACAAAAAAATTGAACAATAGTTAAATATATTACAAAAACCCAAAACACAACAACTAAACCCTAAAAAAACCTAAAAGCATTTTTCCGTAAACTAAAGCCAAAAAAAACGCAGATGAAACAAGGAAAAACCCCAAAGCCTTGACTAATATTTTCCTCGCCAAATGATAGAAATTTTGAACCTGAATAACAAGAAATAAACAAAGCAATAGAAAACATCCCACGGTAAAATCTAATACCCATGCTAATATATTTTTTTAAATGGCCCGGGGTGAAAATTCTCATGCCTTGGCACAACACTAAAAATAAAATTACAGATGAAACAATTCAAAACCCAAAAAAAGAAAACTAAATGTTTTTCATCAAAATGATTTTATTTTTTATTGAAAGAATAAAAGAATTTGCAATTTCAAATGATATTGATGCCACGTGGCATCCGAATCCTATTTCTCCACCACAAAATGACCCCTCCCTCTACAGCTCACAGCTTCTTTTAGCTATTGATTTTGCATAAAAATGGGGTTAAAAACTCGGGTAACTCGAAACCATAACAAATTAACCCCCCTCCTTTGAGGGTTAAGCCTTACAAAAAAACACTGTTCTGGAGGGCTTGGCAATTTTTATTCTTCAACGCGAAGCCTGTGGCAGCCGCACCGGGTACTGGAGCTCCAAATGCGTGAACCTGAGCAACAACCTCCATTGATTAGGATTTCAATAAAAAAATACAAACCCTCGGAAGACAAGTTGTAGACAACTGCTACATCAATTGTTCTCTATGCGGCGGGGAAAGCAAATGACGTGAACCAAAACCAATCTTCCGACAGCTGTTGCTTCAATCTATTCAAGTAAACGAAATCTGAAAATATAGGGGTTTAAGGTCGGTCTTAGTAGCATCTTAATGACTGTCACATCGTTTCTACGGCCACATCAATCACTTTTGAGAGTGCAGCTCACCAATTTGGAGAAGTGAAAGGTCCATACCAGCAAGGAAGAGTTTGGAGGAGCGGGGAAAACGGCCGGGAAATTGGCAGAAAATGAGGAAGAGTTTGGAGGAGTAGGGAAAACGGCCTGGAAATTGGTGGAAAATGATGAAGAGCTGTGATTCATTTAATCGTAGTTCATCACTTGTCCATAAATCTGCACCATTCTGCATCTGAGCCGCTCAGATGCATTTGATCGCAGGCGATTGCCTGTGCATGAATCTACACTGTCAAATGCAAAAAGGCCTCCCAAATACTAAGCATGGGATGCCTTTGGTGTACTGAATTACCATAGTAAGGCCATTAAGCGATTTCCAATATATAGAGGAATACCGGTCAGTTTTGACAACTCTTGGAAACCGACTGCCTTCAAAATTTAAACAAATACCCTCCCCTCCCCCCTCCTTTAAGAAAAAAAAATTGAATCCTTAATCTCCCAAAGTTGTAAAAGCTTGAATAAAGGATAGAAAGGGCTAAAATAATATTTTTAAAAGATTATAAAGATTATTAAAGGAGATATGATAAGGGAGTTAGTGATTTGAATATGTAAATAGGGGGGAATGGTTAAAATTTTTACTTGTAAAGGGAGATTGGCCATATTTTTGTAAATCATATTATTATAGGCCAAATTGGGGCAATTTTTTGTATTAAAAGGGGTGAAATTGGGAGAATGGGGCATTCATAAATCAAGCAGGTGATGATGTTGAGAGAGCTACATTGAATACTTGAGGTCATTCTTGTAAGTCAGAGGAACGTTATGCCACTGTAGTGCTATAAGGGAATGGTTTTGTTTCACAATTGTAATCTTATTCTTGGAGGATAATTAGATCAGTCGCTCTATTCGAGAGGGACCCAAAGACATAGTCCAATCGGACAAACTCCATTATCAATTGTGTTTCATCTTCTATCTCTTCTCTCTTTCACTTTGTTTTCACCTTATTATGTTGTTTAAGTATTTTTGTTATGTTAATTTCATTTGTAAGCTTTAAGCAATCATTGTAATTCATAAATAATTCATTAGCAATCATCTTAGATCCTAAAACAAATCAAATTTGGTATCAGAGTTGTGTTTTGACTAGTATTGCAAAATCGAATGCTAACACACTCCAAGCTTCAAAGAGGTGAAGGTGAACTTGAAGAATACAATCCTGAGATCAGCAAATGAAGTACTTTTCCAAAGATGGACAAAACTGAAGCTGGAAAAAGTACTAAGCATGAGCTTGATGATAAGTCTTTTCAGCGAGCCTTTCTTGAAATGAAGGCTATGATGGAAGAGTTGTATGTGGAAAAGAAGAAGTGCGAAATGGGAGATTCTTCGAAGTGAGAAAAGAAGGAAGATCAAAAGGACAAAGGAGGAAAAGATCTAGAAGTTTCATCTCCTCCATATTCCCCTTCTTCTCCATCTTCCCCTTCTTCTTCTTCCTCTTCTACGACTGTTAATCCTTTCTAAAGCAAGTCTAAGCCTATTATCAAACTGGATGTAAAATTTGAATTGCCTAAGTATTGTGGTGAGTTAAATGTCGAAAAGTTAGATGATTGGATCTAGCAGGTAGAAGTGTATTGTAGGATTTAAGGCTTAACATAAGATAATTCTATGATCCAATTAGCCACTCTCTGGTTGGGAGGTAGAACTCTCACCTGGTGGGAGAGTAAGACTCAGGAGGAAATTGCTCACCATGGTAAGGTCAATATGACTTGGATCCTGTGAATTTATTGCTGAACCCTTAAAGAAATATGTATTTAGGATCCTTTATTTGGTTATATGCAACAGTCATTTAACAATAAGAATTGGAAAACCTTTAAGGGAACAAGGTTAAGGGTCGGTTTGTCCAAGATTACACCCATGAGGTTTAAGAAAATGATGTTGTTGTCTTTTAAATGTCATTCCAGTATGTATACTTAAAGGATACAAAATTAACTTAAGTACATACAGGTGGTTTGCATTCATTACCATTTATGACATACTATTCTCATAGTCTGTAGTCCTAATAATTTTTGGGATGAAGTATGTCACTTCTTGCAAGTTAACTGCATTTTAGTGTTAATGGTACAAGGGATAAGCAACACTTTTAGTGATTTAATTTTCATCAAGTAGAAACCATCCTACCAGTCATGAAGAGGGCAAGTCTAAGGGGCTAAACAACAAAAACTTGGAAATGCATAAAGGAAAAAGGGAAGAAGACATTTCTACAGTTAAGAAGGATGGAAATTGTGATTAGAATGCCCCAGCATGCATCATCCATCATGCAGGGAGAAAGAAGGGGATCATAGTATGATTCAAAAAAGTGTTGGAAGTTGCATCCCACACATTAAGACCGAAGAAGGATATTGAGGCAGATAAAGGAAAGCAAAGAATGGGATGTAGTGCAAATTCAGCAAGATCTTGGTTATGCCAATGGACTTTGGGATGATGAAACTTAGAAATTATTTGGATTCTTTGAGGGTACAAAGGGTCAAAAGGATAAGCAATGAATAATTTATAGTCTTGATTGGAACAAATTTTACTAATCTATTCAAATACAATATACATACTTAAAGTATCATCATACTCTCTCCTAAAAGTGATAAAGCAGTATCAGAGGTGATGAAGCTGTTCTCATATTCAAGTTGTAACTGAAGCACATCTAAGGACTTGACACATTGTTTGATTACAGGATTCTCAAGTCAACTTACAAATATCTAAAGATGGTGTTGTAAAGAAACTTAAATCTATGCTAAAAAACCTCATCAACAAAACTCATATCCACATTGGATTGGTTTGCAATTATGCTCAACTCCCAGGTAAGAAAACAAAGAAATTAAAATTTTCTATCAAAAAAACTTCTGATTGATGAGGTAGAAGTAGATGTTGTTCCATTGGATCACATGGGATTGTTTAGGGATAAATTTTCTCTATGGATAGAAAAGACCATATTTTATAAGGGGGATAACAAGTTCATCTCTTTAAGGATGGGATATAATACATTGTACTTGCACAAAACACTAGACTAATCTTGCTACTACAATATGCGAGTCCATTTGAAAAATTGGTCATTAAAGTAAGAACATTAAAACATTTAATTGTTTTTTAATCCCTTGTCTTATTATATTCACGGGCTATTTGAGTTTATGGGGTTGAGTTTAAAAATAAAATAACAATTTAGTGTTATTTTAGGAGGTTTTGTTTATTTTTTATGAGTTAATTTCATTGATTTTTAGGAGATTTGGATCCCACCAAATCCGATTGGGATCCCACAAAATCCGATGGATTTTTGTGAGATAAAATAATCCTCCACACCTTATTTTCAAAAATAAAGCATGGTATGTGAATTTTGTGATATTTTTGCCACATCACTTGCAACTCCCACATCACCATCTAGTCAATTGCCATGTCACATGCTGACATCATCATTTTGACTAAAACTTTGACTGGCTCTATTTTCCTCATACGGACTTCGTTTTCGAAACTGAGGATAGTTCTGGAATCAGCATGACAAGCACTACGAGTTGGTGTCATTTTTGCTTGGATTTGAGACAATCAAATTTCACCTTTTTGAATGATTGATTCACCTGTTTGACCAAACCTTTGACCAAGCATAACTCTAGCATATGACCTCCTTTTGATGTGATTCAGGTTGCATCAAGATCATGTCAGCAAGCTCTAACCAATGATGTCAAGTTTGAGAGATTTTGAGACTGTGATATTTTTGAGATTCTTGGATCCTCCTGGATCATTGTCAAAAGTGGCCGAAGTTGGCATCATCATGAAGAGAACGTTGAGAGCTATTCGCCGACGTTTGTTTCACGCGAATCAGACTCCATTTGCCTGAGTTACGAGTAGTCAAAGGTCATATTTGACTAGAGTTGACTAGATACAGTGATGACATCATCATGCTGACATGGACCACTCAAAATCTGACCCATGGCATCTACATCAACTTATATGGACCAATCATTGGTGGACACATGGCATCCATATGCCAAGTCATTGCCCACGTCATCACCCAGTTAGTGAACACATCAACACCACGTCACCAGTGAGGACTTTGACAAATGAATGATATTGTGCCACGTGGCACCTCCTCAGCATGCCACATGGCCCCCCCATCTACTCCCTTGTCAGCGAGCTGTTGAGTTTGTTAATAAAAAATCTAACGGCCCGAGTGGGGCTCAAAATCTACCACCTTCTCGCTTATGGCATTATTGCATCCAATTTTGTTGGTTGAATAGCCCAAGGGTTGAACTCCCGACCTCCTTGGGAGTAAAATTAATTACCACCAATGAACCATTTGACGGTTTCGAGAAATAGAAGGGGCTCGATCGGTTTTGACAACTCTTGGAAACTGACTGCCTTCAAAATTTAAACAAATACCCCCTCCTTTAAGAAAAAAAATCAATCCTTAATCTCCCAAAGTTGTAAAAGCTCGAATAAAGGATAGAAAGGGCTAAAATAATATTTTAAAAAGATTATAAAGATTATTAAAGGAGATATGATAAGGGAGTTAGTGATTTGAATATGTAAATAGGGGGGAATAGTTAAAATTTTTACTTGTAAAGGGAGATTGGCCATATTTTTGTAAATCATATTGTTATAGGCCAAATTGGGGCAATTTTTTGTATAAAAAGGGGTGAAATTGGGAGAGTGGGGCATTTAGAAATCAAGCAGGTGATGATGTTGAGAGAGCTGCATTGAAGACTTGAGGCCATTCTTGTAATTCAGAGGAACGTTATGCCACCAAAGTGTTGGAAGGGAATGGTTTTGTTTCACACTTGTAATCTTATTCTTGGAGAATAATCAGATCGGTCACTCTATTGGAGAGGGACACAGAGACATAGTCCAATCGGAAAAACTCCATTATCAATTGTGTTTCATCTTCTATCTCTTCTCTCTTTCATTTTGTTATCACCTTATAATATTGTTTAAGTATTTTTGTTATGTTAATTTTGTTTGTAAGCTTTAAGCAATTGTTGTAATTCATAAAGCATTCATTAGCAATCATCTTAGATCCTAAAACATATCAGTATTACACATGATAGTATCATATCAAAATGCACAATATGGAAAGCAGCATAATATTTTGTCATAAAGACACAGAGATTAGTCTTCATTATTCTTTGTTAAGCATGAAGTCACCCTCAAGAGCCACAATACAATTTCTCTAAAAGTTATCATATGATATTTCATCCCATCACACTGCCCAATAAGAAAGTATGATCTAGTTCTCCACAATGATTACCTTCAAAAGAGCATATATGTCAGAACACTGCCACATATAACTCCTAACTAATATGCATCCTAGGAAAGGCACAATCACTGTCATGAATAACACTTACTAGCAACTGAGTTGATATGCCCTTTGTAACTTAGCACTATTACAAGTATCAAGGAAAACATAAAAAAAGAGAGTATATGAAACACTTCAGTGAGCATAAAAGGATTTCAAGGTCATTGTGCATTCACCAAAGACTCACAAGACATTGTCAAGACTAAACTGGGTCAAAGACTGCATTATTATCTTGTGAATTTTTGCAAAGAATAAACTATGAAAAGAACATTTGTACAAACATATGTATCATGACAGAGTATTATCTCTACAAAAAGAAAAGAAAATATAACCATTTCCAAGCAAATGTACTATTACTTTATGAACACCACCCTAGCAAAAGATTGTATCATAAAAACCTATGCCACCTCAAAAAATTGTCACCTTGCCAAGGTTATGTAATTACCATGTTGTCTTGAATATACTATCCTTTCACTAAACATTACTTTGATGATGTTCTTAACACCTAGCAACCACCTTATTAGCAGTGAGAATAATGATTTCAATATTAATCCAGGAACAATAAACAAGCCAAAATCCAAACCTCCATGACTATGATGATCAATCAAAGACTTATTCTGAAGAGTGTCACACTATTGCATTGTCCCTAACTCCCTAGAAATATCAATGTAAATGTTGTCATTCTTCCACAATCCAATGAAGATAATAGTAAATAAAAAGAAAAAAAAGATGTTACAACCTGTCATGGTCTCAAATTGGCTCAAACCAAAGGTTATAGGAAATTTTGGTTGGAGGGGGATTCTTTAAATATCATAAATAATTTGAAAAATTGCACTCCTCCCTCTTGGACTATTGAGTCCCTGATAAGGGATTCAATAGATATTTTGAAATCGTTTGATGAGTTTTATATTTCAATATCTTAAGAGAAGGTAATGGGCTAGTGGATATTTTCGCTAACATTGGTGTTAAAGATTTTAGGGAGTGGGGTCTCAATGACCCTCTTCCTATAGAGGCTATTGCTACTACGAATCATGAGTGTTGATTTCATTTTGATTAACATCTCATTAAGGTTGACGGCGTGCATGCCCTTCATCACATGGTTGATTTTTATGAGAAAGTATGGTGTGCAATATGTGAATCAAGTGATTCGTATGGGAGCTGGGTGCCATAGGAAACAAAAAAACTTTGATCTTTATTATCCCTTGTCCCAACTCTAGCCTCACATGGATTCTGGGTAGTTTTGGTATTGTTCTCCAGAGCCTTCTTTGTTCTATGCTTGGAGCCTGTAAGCTGGTTTCTGTTGCTAATTGTGGTGAGATGGGTGGTGACAAAAAATATGTTGAACCTTCCTCTTGTGATGCTGCTAGGGAAAGGAAGGAGTTTTGGCAGGTGTTGGTGAAGGGAAGGTTAACTCCCTACTTGGAGAAACTTCATGGAAATAACCCCCAGGTAACAAACCTTTTTGTTAAAGGATGGAATGACATAGTGCTTAAGCTTTATGGGATCGAGTTTGAGGTTAATGAAGAATTCCTTGCTGGTATTATTGGCCTAGCTATGGACGACATGAAAGTTTTTAGAGATAAAAGGAAGCGCAGACTGTAATGAATTTTTTTTTAAAAGAGGATGAATAGAAAAAATTAAAAACTGCTAGGAGTGGTGGATATCAACGGAATTCCCTTAAGGCTTTATGAGGGGATGTTGCATAGGAATTAATGCACTACATTACCTTGGAAGGTTGATTTTCAGTGGTGAATGCATATCATTTCATTCTACTAAACCACTTCCAACATAAGAAGAGGAACTCTTTCCCATTTTATTTTCTTATGTCTCTCGACTCGGGTATCAAGGATCACAAGAAGAATTTGAAAAATCCAGTCTTGCATGTTGGGTTAATTCTCCTCATCTCTGATTATGCAAAAAATTTTGAGGTTCCCAGACCTATGGTCACCCTGAAGGGTAAACAACTCAAACCTATTGAAGGGTATGATACGATCTCCGAAGAGGAACTAGTAAAAAAAAAAGGTCAGGAAAAGGAAATTGATTTTGGAAAAAGAGGCTAAGTCAGAGGAGGATGTGGAATTCATTCTTGATTCTATCACTTCTCGAGAGGGGGGTCCACAATGCCCTCCCACGAGAAAGAAGAAAAAAGGGGAAGCTTGTGCTAGCAAAGGTTATTTAACTTGTAGTGAAGAATTTGTTGTTATGTCGAGTAGGGATTCGAAGGTGAAGAATGACCTATATGGGGAGGCCTCCTCACCACCCCCAGTTGCCAAGAAGAAGGATTTGGGGGAAGGTAGCAGGAATAAAAGAGTTTTGCGGACTGCAAGCCAAATTATGGAGAAGGGCCATCCCCTCACTATTGTGAGCGACCTCTTTGTTGATGATTCCCCAAGTGTCAAGCTGGTTATGCAGGTGGAAGATAAGTATGTGGATGCTTCTTTGGAGACCCAGGGTATGTATGTGGAGAGGATTATGAAGAGGAAAGTGGTGGAAAAGGAAATTGTGAGCTCCGTCTGCAAGCTTAATTCTTTGGTTGCCATGGAAAAAGGTAAGGATTCCCTTGCTGGTAAGGATAGGATTAGCTCCTCTAAGGAGGAAGATGCCCTGGGAAAAGGGGTTTTTAATATTGATAGATATGATTGTATGATGTGCTTGGTACTACACCAGAGGGGTCTATTGTTCTATTTAATATTTTAAAATGGTTTTTCTATGAACTCAATAAAATGAATGTCAGAGTTAGGGGAGTGGTTAAAAAGGATGAGGGGTCCTCTATTTAGAATCAGATAGATGAGTAGTTTGACTCCTTAAATACTATGGCAAACACTATTGCGGAGGAAACCCTCAAAATGAAGCAGAATGTTGAAGGAAGAATCCTCATCCTTGAGGATGAAATGGTAAAAATATGGGATATTGTGATTAGAGGAGGGTAGGTTCATAAATGTTTTGGTAAATATGAGTCTATTGATGTTACTTCTCCTGTGGTTAGTGCTAAGAAGTGAAAAGATAGTGCCCATGATGTTGAGGTTGTTGTTGCTGGTAAGTTGATGGGGGAGGATGTTGCTGCTAGGAAGGGTGGTGAGAAAGGTATTGTTTTGATTTCAAAGGTAAATACGGATGGTCCTAGAGCTAGGACTAGGAATAAAACTAAAGCTTAGGGCAGGGCATTTGGGAAGGATGGTTTTGATGTTTTTCATGATGTACAAAAAGCTTTAGACTGCGACATGGAGGTAGCGAACATTCTGAAAAGCATGTAGTGTTGTGGGTTGGTTCCTCCTTTTTGGCTATTATTTTTTTGATGGGTCGTTGTTGTTGGGCTATTTTTTGGCTTAATGTTGTTATCTTTTATCTCAACTGCTTTCTAATGTAAAGGGTTCCAGGTCCCTTCAAAACCCATATTTTACCTCTAATAAAAAATAGTATATAAAAAGAGCATCTACTATTAATGCAAAATGTTTCATGTTGTCAGGACAAAAGAGCATTTGATCACTGTTATTGCATGAAGTGACTTAATATGCACTGTTTGACAACCCACAAAATAGGATCACAAAATCAAACAAACAAAGTCATTGTCCCAAACACAAGCATTCACTGCCACATGCAAATATGACTATTCACTGTCAGCACAACACTAAAACATTGATTCAATATTCTCAATGAAAAACTGAGCACCATACTTGGTTTTGTACATGTCATGCTATCAAACCATAATCACCATGAACTAAATGATGAACAAGTAATTAGCAAAAACACTAGGAAGCAAATGTTGAATCATGTAAACAAGACTGTCATTTACAAGAAAATACTGTCTTGTAGAAGTATTGTTTGAGAACTCGTGTGGGAAACTCAATAAAGCAAACATAACAGATCAAAAGAAAATCAATAACACTAAGATTATTGTCCTATCAGCATAGACATTTATTGTTGATGTTGAATCAATTGTCTCACTAAGTCTGCTCTTAATGAAGATTCATAATAACACTCAACAAGAGCATAAACTTATTGATTATCAAGTAAAGAACTCATGTTCCAGTTGTTCTACCAGTAATAAGCATTGTTATGGATGATAAAATTTTAAATCACTATGGGAGAGTACAAGAATGAGACCTCTTCAAAGTACTAACTATCATTGCATTGTGCATAATTCTACTCATAACCTTCTTATCTTCTCTAGGGGCTGAAAAAATAAAACACTAACCTACTCCCCCTTACGTAATGCTTCTTCTTAAGTACCTAGAGATGTTTCTTGTGCAACATGCACAAGATTAGGTCCTTTCTCTTCTTTTCCTTGCTTTCTTTTCAAAACCTTCAAAGGCTCTTTCCTTTGCTTAATCAAGTCATCCATCTTCTTGTTGTTTTCAGTTAATTTTTTCAACTGACTTCTACAAAACTTGGCTCTATGTCCAAAATCATTAAATCTATAGCACATGACTTGATGATTAAAAAAAGAAGCATAAGTGTTCCTTGACAATTCAAAATCATTCCAACCTTTGTATCTTCCTAGAAACCAACAATCTCTTTTTATGTTCCCAACCTTATTGTAGTTAAAGCAACCAACATTGTAGTTTTGATTTGACAACCCAGAATAACTACAATCTCTAGCTCTGTGACCATACTTATGAGAAACATAGCAATAACCATGAAACTGAGAGTAGTTATACCTCATTGAATAATATTGCTTTGAGAAATTGCTTGATCTTCTTCTTCCAATATTAGCAACATTCTCTTTTTCTTTTTTCTTGGTTTCAATCTCAAGGGAAGTAGAGTGATAATTCAGGTCTATCTTCTTTCTTGGAGTTTGTCTAAAATTGATGTAAGGGAAATTTAGGGCATCTCAAAGAAACCTCCAAGAACAGTAGTTCCTTTGGTAACTTTAATTCCAATTAGATTGCCTCAAAGACACGTACAACTATGTCCTAAAGCGAAAACAGACATAGTTCATTTCCCACATTAATCCTTCTAAGAGAAGCACATGTAAATTCAACAACAAGCAATAACAGTTTCTAGAAACATAACCAACACAAATGAAAGATAAGACAAAAACCAAATTGGCATAGATTTACGTGGGGAAAACCCTTTTGGGTAAAAAACCCCACCCTCCAAAGTTTGAGCCATTGTGTTATTCAACAACAAAAGGTTACAATACAATTTCAGGCTCATAGCCTTTTAAGAGATTACATCTTGTTCATTCTGGATACAAACAGGTGGCAAACTCTCCCCTTTACATTTCCTGATCAATCCATCAGACCATACAATCTTCACACTGTTGCAATACCCTCACACAATATACAGTGCAAATCAACATGAGTGAGATCAACCATGATCCATGATTAGGAGACATTCCAGTAGCATAACCCTACCTCTCATTTTCTCTATTACGGCCTCATGGTCTCGGCCTTTCAGCCAGCCTCTCGGCCCTTTCTCTATTTCTCTCTCTTCAGAATGTCCAATTCACTAACTAACATAGATGCATCCATTTCCTAGTATAGAAGTTTCCAAACACACTGTTAGCCTGCCACACAAAAATGGTTGCAACAGTCTCACAACAAAACAATTCATATTCCACCTTCTTTGATTGGTCCAAGACACACCACGTAGGACAATCTTCCAATTGGTCAAAAGCATTCAAACAATATTCGCATGTCAGTGAGACACTAACTATGTCTCCCCGATGCCACAAGACTGATTACACATCCATCGCTTTCGGCAAGAGTCACTGCTATCGGCAAGAGATCATAGTGAGTTCAAGAGTCATATCAATATCCAATACACCTGTTGGTGAGACTTCCACAGTCGCTAAGAGTTCCAACAAGCCTTCATGTTACTCTGATCTGTCTTTCACCTTAAGTCACCTCGATATAGATCATTGGCCAAAGTCACATCGACAATAGTCCATCAGCCAGACTCACCCCGACGATCAACATGAGCACCAACTCACACCTTATCAGAAAGACAACATACATTGGAAAAGGTTTCACCAAAGTCCCAACTCATACCGACAACCTCACACCCAGCAAGAGTTTGAAACACTTCATCGGCGAGAGTCACACCAATGAGAAAACCCATCAACAAGACCAACAAGCGTCGATGCGACACTCTCAGGTCACAACGAAGACCAATGTCACCTCGAACACATTTCACACTAAAAGTAGACTCGTTGGTCAGACCAACACTCTCGGCAGAGGGTCACAATGAACACACAAGTCTCACCGATGACATCCCTCACCAAGAGTCTCTCCGACCAAACACCATCGGCCAGAGTCACAACAACTATCAACAGGATAGTTCCATCGGCAAGATTATTGCTATCGGTAAGACATCACACCGAACACATAACAATCAAAGATTCTACTGCTTTCGCCAAGAGGTCACACGGAAACAATATACCCATTGGCGAGAGTTACATCCATCGCCAAGAGGTCTTACCGAGCCTCCATGCCTCTCCCCGATGACTCCGAGTGTAACACTTTCGGCGAGACATCTCCCATCTCCAGGACACATTCCGATAGGAGCAAGTCATACCAATTACTACATCGACCAGACAAACCAAAGGTCACGCCGATATCGGCTAGACTTTCTACCATAGCCGAAACATCATTCTGACTGTCCAAGTTACTCCGAAGGTTTCAAGTTAAGCCAATCGCCAAGACAATCAAGAGATCATAGCGATAGTTCAGGATCAACTAGCAGATCGACCAAACATCTAAACAGTCACACCGAAATTGCTCACAAGAGGTTTCGGGTTGTGGGATTGAGGCACATAATTCCAACAATTCAAAAAATTTCCATCTTTTGTTGCAAACACTATTCCATGTTTCGACTCATCTTGAACTCCAGAATTTTGTCCTATTTCATACCCTAAACCAAAAAAGTCTTTGTGATGTTTTTGCTTATCCAACATCTCATTTAGCTTGTTGGTACTTTGATCAAAATTCTGATTGTTTTGTAATTGAATCTTTACACTTCCAAGATCTTTCCTTAGATCTACTATTTCTCTTTCTAACTTTTGGCACTCAAGAGTTTCGACTTCAAGATCAGATTTTGTAAAATTGACTATCCTTTTGGCTTCTTCTATTTCTATCTTTAGGCTAATAGTTAGCTTATTTGAATTTTCAGCTTGATCTCTTAAATCTACAATCAAATTCCTTGCCTCTTCAAGTTCTAAAGAAACTTTTGCAAGATCAAAAAGTACCTTTTTCTTGGAGTCTTTCTCTTGTTGAATTTGGTCTTTTAATCTTTGGTTCTCTTTCTTGAATTTTTTAATCTCATCTAGGGCAGCACATAATTCTCCCTCAAAATCTATTTCACACTTTCTATATCTAATTCATTTATCTCTACCACAAATTCATCAAGTTCTATAGTAGACATAATTTCTTCTATAGGCTGTGAATTATCCTTAGGCATTTCTACTTTTGAAGGCTGAAATTTTTCTTTCTTATTCCTAATCCTTCTACCTTTTGACATATCAGACACAACACTCCACTACCAGGGACCCTTAAGCCTATTAGGCTTTTTAAATCAAGGGTTTTTCTCTGATACCACTTGTTCGAGTGAAGACACTGAGATGGGGGGGATGAATTAGTGTTATAGATAATTTTTTGACTATTTCCTCAAAAAAAATTTGAATAATTTATGCTCTTAATATTTCAATGATAGATACATTCATGAATTAAATGCAATCATTAAAGAGCTGAATAACAAATATTAAAGTGAACCAATATCATCACAATCATCAAACATTATCAAATCAAAACAACGATACCATAAGAAAAATAATTTGATGAGTGGAAAATCCTCTAGGGATAAAAAACCACTCCAAAAATGATGCCTCATTGGCTTAATCTATTTTTTTTGTTTACAATGCCTCACTAGCAATATTATCTCATTGACAGATTTCAAATGCCTCACTAGCAATAAAACAATGCCTCACTAACCAAAGAACCTCACTGGTTACAAGAATGCCTCATTGGCATATGCACATTTTCCTCACTAACATACAAACATCTACCTCACTGGCAATGATCAATTTGTCTCACTAACTTGATCATTTTAACTTCATCATACATTTCTCAATAAAGAATTCTACTACATAGGATCACTCTATTTCTCTACAAATCATATTTCACCTCTAATATAATACACTTAATATCTTAAAGATTCATTCACTGGAATCTCTAAAATATCAAATATATCAATTATACACTCTATTTTGCATCATGTTTGCAAAACTTCAATTATAGAATTTTGTTTACACATTTAGCATGATAACTCTGTTAAAAGCACTAAACACAAAACAGTGATAAACCACTGTTTATATAAGTATACAAAAATTCACATATGTTGCCATATGTCTCTTGTCATAACTGTCAAATGTAGCCTTTTACAAACTATTCGAAGAAAGTCTCTATAATTTCTTTCATTCAACTTAGAGTAATCTTTGTAAGAGTTTATACTGCTATAAAAAATTCCTCTTAACTTCTTGCTATGTCAATGTATGGTAGACACACTAAACTCAAAGAATAAACACAAGGAACCAATATATAAGACCATGCAAAAACCCTCAATATAATTACTTAATGCAAAAACCTTTTCAATGGTATGCCCTAGAAAAAGGGTTTGAAGAACTCAAAAGAAATAATCCCATAATATTGAGAAAATTCTTGCTAACACCATGAATTCAAAAACCATAAAGTCAACAACATTCTCAACAAAGAAACCCGATTGCCACTATCTTGCAATTAAGACATTCAAAGAAGAACTCAGCCATTTAATCATTTTCAAACTCTAAATAAACTAAACAAGGGTTCCAAAGAACGAAATTACCATGATGAAACTTGAAAAACTTCTAGACAAAGTCGAATACCACTTTGGCATCTTGAAACCTAACCGTTTGTGCAACCTGGAAACCATTGTCTACATTTTATTAGCCGCAAAACCATTAAATTTCCTCAAATCCTACCAAGACCTAAGTCGGCTGCACAATGCTTTGTATTTGCTAAACAATGATATTTAGGGCATAATGATGGTGTCGAAAACATAGATTCACTTTGACCCAAATAATGATGTCGATGTTTCCCCTTCTCAAAACAAACAATTATCATTGTGTTGGTATGAGACATTATTGTATGACCACGTTAAACCTCATAATGACTAGTTGTTTGTAAGTATGTATTTTGTAAAGACACTTTAAATTGTAATAATGTATTCAAAAATAATATGCCCTTAGAAATAAAAACCATGTATATGCCATAAAATCAAACATAATGATGTGCCTTTTTCACATTGCCACACAAGGTAGTGTGCACCATAATCTTCTTACAAAAATACTTGTGAGAAAGAAATCTTCTGAAATCAAAAAACATAATATGCTGATCATATAGACCTTTCACTAGATTTTCTAATCACATATGTCATTGTAATAGTGACTGAAGAATCCAACCAAGCTGTCATTGTAAAAACCAAACCAATGCCATCATGCATTGTCATATTGAAATCAAACATGTCACAAATTTTTGTATTCTAAAATGTTTGTATTCCTATCAAATACCCATCAAGTGCCATTTGTGTGTCTTTTACATCAAGGGAAACAACTATGAGGGCCAACATTAGTCACATATGATGCACTAGATACATGTGGATACAATGATGCCAAGTGTTAGACCTATAATTTGCTATGTAGATGACATGATTATGTGACATAGAGATTGACCAAATGTTAGATGATTATGGTGTTTAATTAGTCACACTAAGTGAATGTATGTGCACCCATGTGTAAGGTTATACATAATATGGAGAGGTGTGCTCAAGAAATTGGTAAGATATTATATAATCTAGTAAAAAAACCTCGTAGAATGAAATGCAACCATAATATTGTGTGACATAACTATTAAATGCACTCTTGGATAACTTGTGTTAAGTTTCATATAAAAATATTGTAGTGCACATGGTTATATAGATATACATGAAAATTTACTATAATAAACTCATCTACATGTGATGCATCTTTTCTTTATGTGAATTATTGAGAAACATGGTGAAACTACTACAATAAAATATCTTGAAAGTGTAAAAAAATTAAAATTTATTTATTTAACAAGGATTGCCTTATGATTAAAATGATGTTATTACAAAATTAGCATTAAGAGATAAATTGGAAAACCATAGATATCATATGATTTAAATGTGTAGAAACCCTTTTAGGAAAATACACAAGAAAGAGAACAACTGTGCAAATTAATCTTCAAAGGATAGATACATCCAAACATTAACACTCTAATATATAGCATCACTCTAGCAACACTTGTGTACCTAAAAATAATCACATAAAACTATTATCTCATGCCTCTTGATTTATAGAGAAATGAGAGAAGAATACCACAAATAGTTTCCCAAAATAATGTACCATCAAACCATTGTAAAATGTGGAAAAATCCCATGTCCAAAATAAAAGGTTCTTCTAAGAATAATAAATCAATAAATAAATATAACTCCTAAGGAGCCATGAATAGAAAAAGTAAACTCCATATTAATAATAGATAATATTGTTTACTTGTAACTCCTCCATAATGAAACATATCCTAAGGTAGGTGTTCAAAATCAAGACCTAACTCAAATGAGACCCCTCAATAATATTCAAGATTCTCCACTACTCAATTGGCATGACTAATTTGAGATATTTGCTAAATATAGCTTCATAATTTTCACTATCAACTCTACCTCTTTCATGGATATATAACAACTTCAACCATATATTTTTGTGAAGGTGCTATGACTCTCTTGCTCAAATAGGGTTTTTCACCTAAAGGAGAGAGATAGACCCCAAAATCTAGGTGGTTCACTCAAATTAATGCAAGTATAATGAAGATATGCCTAAATTAAATGATCTAAATGCAATAAAATAAAGAGATAGACTGATTATTTATGCAAAACCTAAGAAATGTGAGATGTTTGAAAACACATTGTGATATGCAAAAACACCTAGAAATGAATGCAAATTGTAACAAAAATGGATGAAACTGAAAGTGTGCACCTGAGATCTTGATGGAGACTAGGAATGACTTCTAAAATGCTATTGATGTTAGAAATTTTTCCTATTGGAACTCATTCACCATTCTGGGTGAATTAGTCCCAGATCTGGGAAACTATTCTAAAGCCCATGTCAGACAAAAGGGTATCCAAAACTACAGAAAACCCTGTTCAAGCCTAGAAGTGGGACTCATTCACCATCAATGGTGAATTAGCCCACTTTTGAATTTCTGAAAATCCAAAAGTGGAAACTGAAGCCTTCGGTTTGCACTTCAGTTTTTGACAGGTGCCTGCTTCTAAAATTCTAATTTTTGAGTTTGAAAGTGACTTTTTTTTTATATTTTGACTTGTTCAATAAGGATATTTCTTCAACAACTTTGAAATGTAATCTTTAATGATTTCCAAGTCTTCAAGATACCTAAATCTACAAACACACAAGAAAAGAAGGAGAAATGTTAGATGTTAGGGCATGGGGGTTTGCCTCAAGGTCAAACCCCTTTTAGGTAATTAAACCAAATGAAGAAATAATATGAAGTATGAACATGAAATAATGGAATTAATACTTTTCCATGATGATTGATCTTGAATCTCTACAACAATAGATGAAGATTCTTCCCTTGAATGCCTTAGAAAGCTATCTTAATGACTTAGAATGATAAAACCCTAACTTGCTTGACTTGAGGTGGAAGAAAAATGATGAACGAATGATAAGAGATGTGAATTAGGGTTTAGAAGCTTGTATTTATAGGAAATTCTCCTAATTTTCCTGTTAATTGGATCCCTAAGGCTGACATGGAGAAAAGTTAAACTTAAAACCTAATTTTTCCTGCTTAAACCCCATAAATGGCTCAAATGGGACTCACTCGCCATCAAGAGAAAATGGGTCCCACCTAGATGGGACCAATTCTCCCCTAATGGTGAATGGGTCCTGGAATGTCGAGAGATAAGAAAATAAGGTTTATATGATGACTTTGTCAATTATTTGATCAATCTATGCATCGAGATGCACAATATATGGGGCTATAGGGGCCTATTAATGATGATGTAAAGGGTGGATAAGGCCAAGGACACAAATTTCAATGTGAAAGTGTGATTAAATACACTTTACAACATTAAAATATGGTCCATACAACCTAGAAAGGCACAACATCCAATGTGAATGTGTAAAACACATTATAACACTAGAGTAAAGTCAAATTTAGTTTACAAGCCTTCTAGATTGATGTGAGAATACAATACACAATATTAAATAAAGGGGAAAATAGGTTCGTTAGACTTAAATGTTTAATAAGAGTCTAGAAAAGTGTGAAAGTTATTTACAACACTTTACAACACCTTTACGAGACATCAATAAATGTATTTTATTTAGTTTGCAAAGGTCCAAGACCTAGTGTGGATGTGTAAAACACCTCACAACACTAAATCAAGGCCTCATTAAGTCCCATTTATCATCAATTATTCCCAAATCAATCAAGAAATGTTTTTTTCTACAGTACACAACTAATATGAATATTCTAAGATACTATAAATTGCAAAATAATTTTCAATTCCACTCTAGGCATCCAAGGACACTTTCCAAGAGTTTTGGAGACACATAAATAATACATAGGATTGCAAGGTAAATGAAATATTAATCCTAACATGTGAGTATATAAGGGAAGGTCATGACGAGATGGGATGATGTTGAACTAATACACAATATATTTAAAATGGGTTCTTTTATTCCTTTTTTTAATAATCAATATTTCTTTTAAAATTTTCATTGTCTTAACACTTTTCCACTCTTACTTTGTGTCACTTTGGATCAATAAATTTATTACATATCTAGAAAATGTTTATGATCTTTTGGTACATACTAAACCAAGATAGTTTGTTCAAACACTATGTTATTCCTCAATATTGTGCTTATAAAACCTCAAATACATCTCTTAGAACATCATTGTCCTAGATTAAATAGTATTTATGATTATCTACTTTGGAAAAAATCATGGCCATAGTCTTGTCCACCCTTTTCAAATTTCAAATTATCTACATTTAACAATTGACAATTGTATACATTTAAATTTCTCATTGATGTGCATTCTAAAAAGGTTTGAATTTGGTTTCTAGGTAATGTGTTTACAAGAATCATCCCTAGGTTATTCTACCATGTAATCACTTTAAAGAAAAATTAGGACAAATACATCTATACATTTATCTCTAACAATTTTTCAAGTTCACAATGACCTCTCTACCACACATCATTATTAGCATTCACTCTATTGTTACTCTTACTTTTTATTGCTAACTGAGTTTCAAGGCTTAAGACACAAGTAAGTATTGAACTTCAACCCTTGCATAGAAAGCCTAAAAATTATCTTTAGTGCTACCCCTATTTTCCTTGGTTTAGATAGCATGAGGTGAACATATTTTGTAAGTACCAAGGATCCATTTCTACAAAGGAAGTGATTGTAGAAATTAGATAAGATGATGTTGATGGGAAAACAAGATCATTGCCACAATTCTTACATACTTAAATTCTCTACCTTTCTTCTCTATAATGATAATTCATGCCAAAATAATATCCAAAATTAATCCTTATATTAATTGTACACTTCTCATAAACAAACTAAATTAGTAAGATTTTAATTATTACTTAAATTTTATTTCATTGTGATCTAAAATGTCTAAATGAACATTTTTTAGCTAGCTAGTAGACTTTGTAAGATTTTTATCCTTAAAAAATAATTAGTCCTACTAAATATATATGATGTCAACAAATAAAAATTATCTACAACTAACTTGAATCAATAAATCAAAACCTACTAAAAATTGCCAAAAAATAAAATACTTATCTATTAAGTAAGAATAAATAAGTTAATTTCTACTGATTGCATAATATATATTATTAGAACATTCAATATCCCCATATACTTAATCGAATTTTCATGATTTCTATGTTCATTACAATAAATTATACTAAACTGTAAATCCATATTAACAAGTTTCGTTCATAATAAAATTGTATGCAAATCAAAATGTTATCCCTTCATACTTCAAGCTTGTGGAAATCCACTAATATTATTAAGTATTTAGAAATTTGTAATTTTTTCTAATTCATACTTCGACTCTCCCTTTTTAATAAAAGGGAAAAGGCTTTAAATAGCCTATTTATATATAGAAAAAAGTTACAAGAGAGAAGAGATATTGGAAGAGACAAAAGATACCATTCTCAAGTTGTGGTAGGCATAACTAAAGAAAGTTAAAGTCATGAGAAGTATTAACAAATGTCCTATGTGAGTTGAAGATATACTTAGCTAGATGTCTTTTTTTACCATTTAATCCTTTAAATGATTCAACTTTTAAAGCTCGTGTGATGCAATCTGATTTCATAAAAAATATGAAGAATTTGGTAACTTAATTTTATTTTTTTAATCAAAAGCGGACAAACCACTATAATATTTTATTTATATTTAATAATTACAAAACCTTGATTCAAAGGACATACCGGAAGGAAAGTATCAGGAAGAAAACCTCTAGTTATCGTCCGATAAGTTACATAATTTGAGCATAAACCCAAATATTTTCATCATTGCATCTTTTTACATTATATATCATCTTTCTGAGATTGATATATCTACATTTCATATCACTACAATACATTGATACAACAATATTACATATTTGCATTCCCCCTAAAGCTTCCCAGGCTTCATTTCTAGCCACCATTCATTCCTTAGGCATGTTAACATTAAAAGAAAATTGCATCAAACTTAACAAAATTGCATCAAAATTTACCATGTGTTCTGCCTTTACTAATTCTCAACTTCCATCATATCAAAGTGCTCCTCTTCCATCATATCAAACTGGTCATATATCCTTTGTCGTTCTGATTGAATATCATCTTGCCAAACAACACACATATCGGGACCTTCCATCTTTATTGGATTGTTTAATCCTTCTCGTACTACACTACTTTCTGCTTCATTCAAACATTTCTTGTGTTAATGTCTATCAGACTTTTGCATGGGAGCTTCAAAATTGTTTTTATCCAATCCATTTCAGGCCATCTCCCGCAAACAATGCATTCCATAAAAGATGGCATCCCTCCTCTTTGAGACGCTCTGACAAACAGTTCACTTGTTCCATGTATGCTTCCTCATTTCAGATGGCCCAAGAGGATGATTTAGCAATGGCCTCAGGCAGAGAGGATGTCGGTAACATTGTGGAAAGAGGCTTTCGACTGCTAATTGCATTTGCTTTTGAAGCTTCTTAAAAAAAATTCACTAGATCACTTTGCATATAACAGGTATTCTGTCATATAGTACATGCTCACGCCATGAGAAAAAATGTTTGTAGCAAAGTCTATTCCTATACCCTAGGTTAGCAAAGCAGGAACTAGCACACAATGTAACTTAATTACAAACAATGGAAATCTAAATAGATTTGAGAATTAAATTGTATTGGATTATTATTTATTTTTTAGAGTCTTTAGATTTTTTTACAGTAAGAGAAAAGTTGGATTTGGAACTTGTAAGTCTAAGAGACTCTAGATTTATTTTGATAGCAAGAGAAAGTCAAATTTACAATTCATAAACTCAATTATATTATTAGAGAGAATCTGTATTTAAGCAAAAATCAAGGATATTATGATGTAGATAGAATCAAATTATACAACCAAGATTAGGGTAGTGTTGAGAAATTAGATTTAGATTTAGAAATTCCATCAATGAAGAGAATAGGGTAGCAAAAAAAAACCTAGAGAACGACATGTAAGTAGGGTAGTGTTGAGAAAGCCTTCAAACTTTAGTATTTCAATTAGATTAAGTTTTGATTGGGTGAGCTTGTCTAATTCTTGTTGCTTTTTGATGATAAACACTTTCTTATCTTAATGAAGTTCTCACATATTTACTTTGAAAGCTATCTAACAATCAACTTATGAATACTACATAAGTTAGAAAAAACTTTGTTTTGTTTTATGACAAAATCATAAGTTAATCTATTTTTTAAAAAATTTAAATCATGAAAAAAAGAGGAGAAATTGAGCAAATGAAAATCCTCATTCACAACAACTCAATTTTTATTTTAGTAGGAGGGTCACTTCCCTTGTCAAATCATCTCATTACAATATATATTATTGAAGGTAGATGCTAAGAATATCTAGCCATTGAACATGTTTCTTCCTCTCCACACGTCATTAAAGATAGTTGCTAAATAGATCTAACCAATAAACATGTTCCTTCTCTTCTTTGCACATACACACCAAGTCATCTTACAATAATATACCTAACCCTTTGAAGTATCATATCACCAATTTTGGCGTCACTGAAATTTTTGTTATTAATCCATTCTACTAACCTTGATTTGGACATGATGAACTTTGTCGATTTAAATCAAACACAAAACATATCGGCTGGTCCTCTGCAGCGTGTTGGTAGTCAACGTCGATTATCGACTGAGCCGCATGAGTTCGACCTCGGCCCTCTGCAGGAACCAACAAAACAATAATGACGGTACTCTCTAGTACCTCGCCCTTTTTTCCGCGGTTCAGCTTGGCATGGAAGGAACGTTTTAATAGCTCGCAGAGCAACCACCAAATCCTCATCATCAATTTATGGAGTATTCTGCTTAATTTACTGCTAAAAGTTCTGGAGAAATGTGTAAAATACGTCGGTGCCAATCGCGGTCAGGAGGAGTTACAGGTATTCCTCATTTCCAACGTTACACACTACTATGCTCATATTATTATCTTTTGAATGAGACCATGCATGGTCACATACATTCAGATTTTGATTTTCCTAATTTGGCTCCTACTTTTCCACTTTGTATTTAAATCTTATCTTATGTTCGCATGGACATGAATGGTCATATTATGTTTAATAAATAAAGAATTAAGGGATTAAAATCACAAGAGAGAGGAAGAAGCATCTATATGACATACAAGAAAGTTTATACACATAGTTAAGAGCAAAGTAAAAGTCATAGCTCTAAGAAAGTTTCTTATATACCCACAAACACAACCGTGTATTATATTTGGCCATCTTAGGCATATCTACATATTTCCAAGGAACCATTCTAAGTTATCAAATATACTTGTGAAATTTGATCAAGATGCAAGGGGAAAGTTAGACACTTGAACACGGTGGCCTAGTGAGTCCCCAAAGGTGCTCATGATACCACCTAATCTAGATAGTCAAATTGTGTTGCATATAATAGGTTGCAAGTTTATAATAGACATGACTGCAATCTAGGCATTTCTCCAAACTAAGGATGGTATCACAACCAAATGAATGGGACCATGCCAAAAAGGATGGGATGACATATGATAGAATGTAACTATTATAAAGCTCAAACACAAAAAAAGAAGTGAACCAGTGGGCCCTTGGTCTATTGGTAAAGATGAAAGGTTCTAATTTAGTTCACAAAGGATCAAGTCTTCCTGAGTGTAAGGCCCGAATACCATAAAAGATGAGTTTGAGATCACTCCTTGAATGATTTTCATAAAATAGATGGTCCTCAATTCTTAACTCTCAACTTAAGAGATTTCAACGCATATCAAATTACTAAAAAAAAATATTAAAAGAATCAAATTCTCTTTTTAACTATTAGAATCTTCATCAAATACTAAACCACATTACACATCTCTTTTGCTTATTCTCTTACTTACTCTTTATAATCGTCTTCTACTTCTTTCTTACAAGTAAGATAACTACTTAAATTGGACTCATGGTAGAAGTTAAACTAAAGAAAATGAAATATAATAAAACGAAACTTGTTAGGTAGTTGAGACGCATCACATATACTTTTCCATCAATTACAAAAGCGACAGTGCAAAAGCTGGGCCTCCAATGGCGTTGCGCTTCAAAAAGCATTTTGCCATTTACTCAATTGCATGTCACGCCGACGTAATTGCATGTCACGCCGACGTTGATAAGGAGGCGTAAAAGTCTAAATCGAATAAAAGAGCATGTGGAACTAAATAAGATAGTATGTAGTGTATTATTGCAATCCCTCTCATCTTTGCTTTGCTTCCCTCCATTTGCAATTGAAATTGACACTTTTGGCTTCCTTTCATTGTTTACATGTAAATTTATTGAGCATAATCAACCGCTAATTGCAGGAGAATAGACAGAAATGGAATGCTAAATTGAAAAAAAATAAGAAAGTTTAATTTTCATTGATTTTGTTACATTCATAAATAATGATTTTGTTGCATTGATAAATGATGATTTTCTTAGCTAACTGATTATTAGAATTGGAAAAATAAGAGTGGACACATATTGTGGATCTTTTGTGAAACTCTAGACCATAAATGATTAGGTAACACTTGTAGTCTAATCTAGGAATACTTTTCTATTATATAATTTGGTCTTCATGTTGCATATATTTGTCGTTTACTAATAGGGTTTATATTCTTTGATCTTGAAACTTTGTTAGCTATTTATGAACAAGGGAATGTGCTAAAAGCGCAATGTGACTTCTTATAAAATAGAGGGAAGATGGTCAATTTGATTGATGGGTGTCAAGCCCCTTTATTAATGATACAAATTTGAACACACATAAAGAAAATGATGTAATTCTTAAGATGCCATTTACTAAGGTTGTGTTGAAATAATGTTATAAAGTAAATGAATTATATTATGAGAAATCCAATTAATTTTTTATAATAACTAAACACCTAAGACTATTTATAAATACAAGATAAAAATACTAATTGACTTGATGTATTTAATGTAGTGGCCAATTAGGTAATAGAGAAACTTTAGAGAAATTGATCTTGCAAGCAAAAAATTCAAAATTCAAAATAAGAGGACATGCTTGCAACATGACCTAATCCAAGGGATAGGACCACATACATATCTTGGTCTAGAGAGGATGAAATCCTAATAGATCATATTTGTCTTTACTAACCAATAGATAAGCCTATTATTGGTGATAAGTTTAGGGTTAGGGTTAGTTTGTGCAACAAACAAGATAAGTCAAGTACTACAACTACATATTTACAATACAACCAACTATATGTTTAATGCAAAGTCCAATAAAAATGTAGTGTGTGCACTTTTATCGATTCCAATATTAAAAAAGTAACAACAATGTTAAAAATGTTTTATTATAATCCTTGTAAAATTTTGGTGATTTACTCAAATTTTCATGTTTCTTTTGATGCTATATTAAAAATATTATATTTTATGATTAAAAAGGATTGAACTTAATGAATATGGTTATGCAAACATCAATTTAATCCTCACTTGGTTAGAATAAGTAATTTATTTTGACTAATAGGTTCATAATTACAAAATATTTTTAAATGTAAAATCACTATATCAAAAATATATATTATGAACACTTATATAACTTCAATTGACGTAATGAAGAAACCTTGTATACAGGTTATTTGTAGATTCCCATGTTTAAAATCAAAAATAATCTATTAAATGAATGTGTTCCTTACATGCTCCAAATTTATGTTAGAATAAATATGTGTTTGATAAATTCATATAATACAAATTAATTTCTAATGAGAAGCTTATGAGGGTACTCCCCTTACAAAACCACACACACAACTGAACAAGAGATATAAATAGAAAATGCAGAAAGAAACACTTGCTTTCTATTATCTTGATGAACCTAAATTACAATACCTCACAAAATAACATACTACTACCACATGGGTACATTACTTTTCATTACATAAATCAGAAGCCAAAAATCATACCCTGTACTATCAAGCTTCTATGGAACCCCAACTCTCCCTCTTTATCCAAGAAGTGTAACTACCTTAGACTATTTTGGAAGGTGTAACCCCATTTTGGCGCCAAAAATTCCACTATCTATTTCCCACTCTAGAAGATTTTTATTTTATTTTATTTTTATATATTTACAACTTCTTGGGGTCATAACTTTTGATCCAACCATCATATTTTCAATTGCAATATATCGTTGGAGAGCTTGTGGAGAGATCTACAACCATCTTTTGTCAAATATAAAAGATTAGAGATTTTGCACCCTATTTCGAGACTCCAAAGGGCCTCAATTTTCAATTTTAAACTTCATTGGAGAAATTCCTTAGGATGAAAATATAATATCTTCCAAATGGTACAAGATTTTGAGATCATTCTTTCACCAAAAATCTTATTTTCCAATTTCATTCCTTAGGTTCAATTTTTGTGTCCATAAGAACCCGAATAGACCAACTTACTAAAAATAGCAGGTGACTATTTTTGGTTGTTTCAAATTTCTAACTATCCTAAAGACTACATGAGTCACCATGAGCCCCAAAACAACTAAGGAAACTACAAACATAATGAAAATACAATATTTTTGGGTGATGCAATATTTCCCTTACATCACTGGATGCTCTTGCATCAGAAACACTTGAAAATCAAATTTTAAGTTAGACTACATTATGAAGAAAAATACTAAACTTCAAAATGTAATATCAAGCTACACAAAAAAGATCAACATAATAACTAATAACACTTAATACATACACACAAATATATGCACATACATGTACTCAAACATACACATTCACAACTCCATTTAAATCAGATAGATTTATAAAAGACAAAAGCAACATCTTAAAGTAGAAATTTAAAAACCTTTAAAAAGTATTAGTTTACAAGGATTAAATTAAACAATTGAAGCTTTCTATCAAATATTTTTTTATTAATATTGTCCAATGAACAATGAAATGCAATGTCAATATTCATATTTTTTAAATGTTTTCAAGAGCCATAAAATTTAGGTTTCATCATTGGGTTGTCCTCTTCAACTTGCAAAAGTAAATTTATACATATATAAAATCATATTTTTATGTATTTTTAATAGATGTAGATGTAAGTATAACATGTTTTTATTCATTCTATGAGATTCTAAATGATATTTCCCATAAATTATATTTTAAAATTTATTATCATAGATTGTACTCTTTTTCTCAATAAAAAAATCAATCTTTTTATCATGAAAGGTCACCATCAAATATAAAGATTTTGAGAATGGCTTATAGAAGTAAACATCAAAAATTAAATATACATTTATTGCATTCTAACTTTTATTCAACAAAATTTCACCCTTCATGCAATATATTATTCAAAATTAATGGATTGTATTTTAAACTAACAGTATAAAAAAGTTAAAATAATCATCTTATTTAGTTCATGGAAATAAAGTTAATTTATTCATGTGTATTTATGCATCTCATATCTAAAGAAAAATAAAACTATTGCTATGATTAAGGTGTTATTTATTTTGTAATTTTTTCACATGTTTCTAGTATTCTTGGAAAGTCTTCTTGGATGCCTAAGATGTAATTGGAAAGTAATTTTAAAATTAGATTTTTAAGTATCTTGGCATTAGTTATATACATTCATGAAAGGAAGTGGACTTCACATTGATGGTTAAGAATCATTAATTTCTCAATTTAGATGTGAGGATTGAGTAGTGGGGCATCTTGAATACTGTTGGTTATTCTCATACATGGTTTGGGTGATAATTTTGGATACCTAACTTGAGCTATGAGCCATTATGAAGGAGTGATAGGTCAAAGATGTCATGCATTCTTGGTATGGAGGTTATTTGTGCTATTCATGACTCATTGAGAGTCATATTTACTATTCTTGGAAGAGCCTCTTCACTTTGGATGTGAAAGGTTTTTATTTTACCACAATTTCATGAAGCATTATTTTGTGAAACTATTTGTGGTATTCCTCTCTCATTTCTCTATAAAGTGGAAGTATGAGATAGTAGTTTTATGAGATTTTTTTACAAGCACACAAGTATTGCCAAAGTGCTACTAGAATGAAGAGAGTGTTAGTGTGTAGATGTATCTCATATTTGAAGATTAATATATGTTTTCATTTTTTTCATATAGATTTTTTCCAAATGTATTTCTCCACATAAATCATGTTTTTGCATAGTTTTTTTATTTATTTTTCATTGCTAATTTATGCATTCACTTTAATAATTACTATAAAGAATTTTACTCAAAAAGAAAAAAATGTGAAAATAATCCTTACATGGATAAAACATTTAAGAATTTTCTAAAATAAACTATAAAATTAATATATTTGAGTGTTTAGAATTTAAAAGGATGCAATTCAGTTGTAAATCCTATGAGTAAAAAATAAGAAAGGAAGAGAAATAGTTGTCATTTTATAAGTGAAAAAATATGAATTATTTGATTATGGGATTAACAAAACCTTTTTATTATGAAGTAATATTTTTTAATGGGTGTGTTGGTTGGATAACTATCTACCAAAAAAAATATAAATATATGCATTTGATGAGTAAGGTGGTGTGAAATTTTATCTTGTTTGATTTGAGTAAGAAAATAATAAGTGAGCACTAGAGAATAGGGAACATAAAGTGGTGTAGTCATGGATGGAGAGCCCAGAAAGGACTATCCAACCATGTAGCTTAGAATCAACATAGTGGAAAATAACACAAAAAATACTCAACAAACATAGATCTTTATTGAATCAACAATTGGAAATATTACATGCATCATATGTCTTATAAGCTAAATAACTAGGGCTCGTAGGCCTATTGCAACAAGGTAATTTATAGATATGACAATTGACACAATTCCCTATTACATTCCACAACCTAGAAGGTTGTATCAAATTGTGAACTACTACTAATGATCTACCTTATTAACTACCTGAATCATTTCCAAATGATTACAAAGTGATCTTAAATATGAATCTCTAGCTCCAAATATGGTTTGCATCGGCCTCAAGGGTTTACAACCCCAATGAATGATCAAGTGTGTAGGTCAGGCTCAAACATGAAAAGATAATCCATTGATATATGAAATGAATTGTATATCTCCAAGAAAGTTCCCCTAGGACCTAAAAAGCTAGTATGATTCTCCATTAAGCTTTGTATGCTCCAGAATAGGTCCACACACTAAATCCTAGACCAAGTTGGCCCCAAATGCTCTGACTAAGAAATGATAGTGAATTCTGAGAGCAATAGCTTTCTACAAATGAATGCAAATCAACTAAAATATGGATATGTTGTAGATGACATCATGTAGAACTTATATCTTGCTTTGTGAGGTAAGAAATGATACAATAATAAAATATGGAAGAAACTATTGAGACAACTCCATACTAAACTGTAAGAAAATAAATGCTTTTGGTTGATACAAGATTGCTTTACAACCAGGGATGCTCCTGTATCAAACACCTGGGGTTGGAAGAAAAGTGAGTCCCTCACTTTGGGGCTGGAAGCAGAAGGTGGTCTAGGCTGAACAACTACTCTTACGTGTCACAATCTCCAAATGGTGTCTTCCTTGTACTCCGGTTTACTAAATTATTATATGAAAACTCTTCTTGTAGTAGAACTATATCCCAATTTATTTCCTTGTCTCCAACCAAACATCTTAATAAGTTACCCAAACTCCTATTTACTACCTCTATTTGTCCATCTTTCTGTGGGTGATATGCTAAAATAAACTTCAGGTTTGTCTTCATCTTCTTCCACAATATCCTCTAAAATTATCCAATGAACTTGGTGTCCCTATCCAAAGCTATACTCTTTGGAAATCCATGCAACCTCACAATATCCTTTAAAAATAGGTCAGCAACATGCACAACATCATTAGTCTTCTTGCAAGGAACTAAATGTGTCATCTTGGTAAATCTACCCACTACTACCATTATAGAATAATATCCTCTTTGTGTTCTTAGTAATCCCAATATGAAATCCATGCTTGCATCTTCCTAAGGTCTCTTTGGTATTGTCAAAGGCTTATAAAATCCAATATTTTGAGTATTCCCTTTTTATACTTGACAAATTTTGCAACTCTTAACACACTTCGTGACATCCTTATATATTTGTGGTAAAAAATAGTATTCACTCACCAAAGCTATTGTCTTGCTGTATAGGAGTGAATTTTCACCCCGTGTGTAAATTCCCCCCTTGCCTCTTTCCACTTTAGTAAACCAAGTTTAGAAGCTTAATTCCACCTAAGCCTGTTGCTTGCATCCCACTTGGTGCCTATTTTGAGTGTCGGTGGAGGTGTTTTTCTCGAGGACGCCTGCGCAGCACACAGAGATCCGTGCAGCGTGCTTACATCCCTAGAAAATTCCTATGGTTGAACCTACAGAGGCGTTACACTTCTCATTGGGAGTCAAGTTGTAATGCCCCCTTCGTCCGACCAACACGAATATGGTTGTTTATTTCATTCCTTTCTTCAATTTCACTCCTTGAACAAGCATTTCAATCCTCTAAGCATTCAAGCAATCCACTACACATTTCAAGCATTCATTCTCACACCCTTGCACTCACTTTCAAGCTCTCAAGCAACATACTTGCACCTCATTGTAGCAAACACAACACTCCATAGCTTTGGTAGAGCAAGTTGGGAACAAAACACCATCATAGTAGAGGCTTGAGTACTCTCATTTTCTCGCCCAAGCAGCCTTCAGTGCTCTTGGTGGAGGTGGTAAGTTTCCCTTTCCTTCCTTATATCACTTGGTGAGTTAGCACTTTACTATTTTGTAGTGCTTTTGTGCTCTTTACTATGTTATTTCTTTATCTCGCTTCCTTGGCTATCCGTGGAGGTAGAAACACCTAAACGGGGGTCTAACTGAGGTAGGCCTCTATATAGCCATCCAAAAATTTTCTCTTTCTGTGTGTAGGTGTACATGCTTTGTGGAGCTAGCTGACGAATAGGCTCTTCTACAAAATCATCTTCATCACCTTAGCTTTGGTATATTTACTTTATCACCTCCATTTATATTTCTCATATTTCATAATATTATTTTTCTCTCTTAGAAGTTGCTAGCTAGGGTGCTAGCTTGTTTTATGATAAGTTCACATTGTGCTTTCAGTCCTCTAGTTGTACATACGCTAGAGCACTTGAGAGACACCAGCACTCTACGTTTTCATCCCAGAACTGTGCTCTCATCCTCGAACAAAGATTTATCTAAGATATAGTGTTGAGCTTGAAAACCAACTTGCCTAGCCCCATTTTGAATCTCAGGATTGTAGAGTGGTTGTAGGGATTTCTATTCCTCATCATTCTCATCCACATACCCTAAACATCCCATTAAGCAGAGGTAAGTTATGGCATCCTTCCACATCTTGGCCCTCCATGACCTGGGGCCTTGCACGTGGAGGTCCCCCTACCTTACATTTTGGTGAACCCAATGTGAAGCATTTTGGTTCCATTTTTGTGATACTAACAGTTCCTTTCCTCATACTCTAGAAGTGTTGTAGGTGTGAGTGTTGTGAGGTTGTTTCCTTGCAACCCAAATTGTGACCCCTAGTTGGCATAGTTTGAAGGTTCCTAAGGTATTGCATGAAGAAACCTTAATTGGGTCACGGTCTTATCCTTTTACCTTTAGGGACTCTATGAAAGTATTGTCTAGTGTGTGTTATGGCCTCCTTCTTGCATCAACCTATCCCCTCTGTGCAACCTGTGGATGGTGGTGCTAGTATAACCTTCACTTCATAGGACCTTTCGATGGGCTTTAGCAAAGAACCATCTCCTCTATATATCCCCACGCGGATCAATGGAAACATTGTATTAGGTGTTCTCATTGATCCGACATCACAATTAAACATAATCATTGAGGATATTATGCTAATCAACTTTTTACATAAAGATGGGTATGATGCAGCTGTGAGTACCATCCACATGTATGACGGGCTTTTCATACACCCTTTAGGTAGTATCATCCTATCAGTCCTAGTAGGACCTAAATCTGTGAACCTTTTGTTTTACATCATCCCTAGGTCTAAGCTCTTTAGGGTGAAATTGGGTATCCCTTGGTTGGTGGTGATGAATGTGGTACCCTTCTTCATGCATAAATGTCTAAAATTTATCCATGGGTGTTTCATACACGTAATCCACAACACCAGTTATAGACCACCGGTTGCACGTGGTAGCTAATCCTTGGATGACTCTTAACCTACGCTCATTGGTCCTCTCCTGCCTAGGATGGACCTTCTACATTGAACGTATCAGAACTACAAGAAAGGGCACCTAAGGTCGAAAGTTAGATACCCTCCCTTGCCTTATGCCATTTCACATAGGGCTTGCTTAAAGGCTAACAACGGTGCCACTAAGGCACAAAGGAAGGAAGAAGAGAAGTGGTCCCGTGATCCTCCTTCTTCCTCTTTCACTAGTCATTTTGACACTTCTTCTCGCTCTGTTGTGGCATCATCAGGTTCTACTCCTCATCTACAAGAGAATCCTATGGTGCCTGCTTGGCGAAAACCTAAGCGTCCTGCATTCGAACTTCCTGTTTTGCCGACGAAGCCTAGAACCATTCGATATGATAGGAAGAAGGTCTCCCTAGGACAGTCCTCTTTTTCTCAACCTCTACGGCCCCCTACCACTCCTACTCCCAAGGCAGTGAATGGGAAGAGGCCCATTGCCGAGGCACTTGAGTCGAGTCTCCTTGTTGCTTCTCAACTTGTTCCTCTTGCTCCCCTTCAGGAATTCATTCCTTCACCAAAAATAGTTGCAGTGGATGTTCCTATGGTTGAGTAGGAACCTTCTACTCCTTTGTAACATCTGACCTCCAGCTCCAAAAGCCGAAGAAACCACCTTGCGCGTGAGTGCAAACATCAGCAAAAGGCCCTCTTAGCTGAGCAGGTCACCTCGCAAAGGAAGGAGGAAGATATGACCACCCCTGATTCAAGGCCTCCTATAGTGTCACCATCTTCCCTTTCTTCTACTTCTCTCTAGTCTAGTTCTACGCTGCTTCCAGCTTCTATTGCAAGTGCAAATGTACCTAACCCCAAGGGGGTACAAGTGTTCATCGCTCCTTCGATGGAGCCACCTTTGTTGATCTTTGTTCTAGATATGCAACCTTTTTTCAAGCCCATGGATATGATTAATACCTCAGTTGTATCCACTATGGTTCTTTCCTCCTCTTTCTCTGCACTTCTAGCCTCGTCTATGGGGAGCTCATCTCCTCTGGTGAAGAAAAAGGTGAAGAGTGGCCCTTCTAGCAATGGAGGACGTAAGAGGAGCCCACCTCCTTCACAAAATGATCCTATATTGACTTGTTATGTCCTAGTCATGGAACCAGTCATGGCTTCCCCTAAGTTCATCACCACTCTTGAGTCACTCGGCAAGCCTAGCAGTGAATCTCAAGAGCAACCTACCCCGTCTACTGAAGTTAGACACAGTGGTTATGTGGGGTGCACGTTTAAATTTGTGGATGATGTTTCAGCCTTGTCAGTGACCTTCACGAAATTGTTGACCTTGACTCCACAAGAGCTCGATGGAGAGGACCTCGAGGGGCCCTCTTCCTTAGCCCTTGTTGTGGGAGGGTTGAATGCCCCTCTTCTTAACATCCCACCACCGCAAGCTCGTCCTCCTTCCCCCTATGATGATCTAGAGTGGGAAGCAAATGACCTCTTGGCTGATCAATGTTAGGAGGAGGCCTCTTCTTGATCATGTGTATGTGTGTGTTTTGTGATGTGTTCCCTTGTGATCATGCTATGTGTGTCTGGATGACCCTCGTCACCCCTATTGGTGCTTGGATATAGGCATCATTTTTTTGTTGTAAACCTTCTTCTATTTGTATCATCATTCTTCCATGTTTGTGCTTGATTTTTGATAAATTAAGGACGATGTAAAGTGTTGCGGGAATTTAGGCTTCCCTTCCATGTTGACCCATTTTTTAATTCTTACTTTTTTTTCCATGCATTCTTCCTAATCTGGTTGGGGACTGATGATCTTTTACCTTGCACCGCAGTTACCTATTATTATATGAGCTTGGATAGATTCTACCCCGCTAAACCAGATCCCCCTGTGCCCTTTGTTTGTGCTTTCCTCTTTTTTCTTTCTCTTTATATTTCTCTCTTCTTTGCTTAAGTTTTCCCTCCCATGTGTGACAATGTTCTTTCTTTAACATTTTGATTTTCAAAAAATGCATTAGTTTCCAACAAATCTTTTCTCGAAAATCCTCACAAAATTTCTTCAAAATCGTATTCTCAACTCGAAACCCTAGTGGAACATGTTTCCTTCATCATGGGTTCATAAATAAATGACTTGAAAAACCTTCCTCCGAAGTGGGAACAAAAATAACCTTCTCGCGAGGGGGCATATTCTTCCTATTGAATTCCTTGATGAAGTGAACAACTTTCAAAAGGATCCCTTAATGAAGGATTGATTCAAGAAAGAGAACATCTAATTCTGAACTATGCGTCCCTTGAGTGGACCCTCTCTTCATGATGGGTTCCCTAGGGACCCCTTTGAAAGTTTTCAAAACTGTTGACAATCTGCACAATTGTCTGCTTACTCACCTACGTGGCCGCTTCCTAACTCTGTGGAGTTTTCTTTCTTAGGTTTCCTCCATGTGAAAGATCTTGGGGGATACCTCCATGCAGGACTGAGAGTCGTAGGGTGCTTCCTTTGAGATTCCTCCATGCAAGAGATCTTGGGGATGGCTCCCCTGTAGGACTGAGAGCCTGTAGGGCACTTTCTCAGGTTTCCTCCATGTGAGAGATCTTGGGGGTTACCTTCCCTATAGGGATGTAGATCTGTAGGGAACTTCCTTGGGTGTTCTTCATGCTTGAGTTCTATTGGAACCTAAAAATTCACACAAATTTTGGCTAAATTTTAGATTCTAGTGATAAGTGCAGATGAATCCCATAGAACTCTATAAGACTCAAAGCTAGTATTCAAAAATCAAGGGTAGCCTTTTAATTGTTCCATGGTGATTTTATAAATGGATTATATAAGGGAAGTTTGGTCACATGTAGTGAACATCTACATAGAAAAGTTCAAGGAGTCAACATTGTACCTAATCTTGCATGTTATGAATCTTTCATAAATTATCTTTATAAGGAAGATAAAATTTCATAAAACACAATGTTGCTCGTGATCACAAGTTGACAAGGAAATACAAGGATTATTTAACACATTTGTTAGACAGTTTCATATCTTTTCCAGCAAAGATCACATTTGCAAGTCCTAGACAAAACATTACTGAATTTGAGGAATTCTTGTCAATTAGAGACTGAAATCTTCAATGCTATCATTTATGCTTATAACATAAGTGATCTTCTGACAAGGAATTTGTTGCTCTGGAGGAAATAAAAAGGGTATCAAGGTAGTGTAAGAAATCAAAGTAGCAAGATTCATACATGAGACGGCCTAAGTAATAGAATGGAGAATTACAAAGGCAACAAATGAGCATGAATAGAGAATGAATGTGAAAGTAATTAAGGAGTGGAGGTGTTGTTCTATATTAAGGAGAATATATCCATAGCAGGAGAAAGAAACCTTGAGCATAGATCGGGTGAGGTTCATTACCTTGAAATTCAGGAATACTTGAGAAGGTGTGACTACCATGTTACCTTGGACAAATGGATTGGACACGAAGTTCTTACAGGAAAGTGAAGAGTCCATAAATTTGCTACTTAGGGATTGACTTCCATGTGAAATTAGAATACTATTAAAGGGAAGGCAGAAGGTTGCGAGACTAAGAGAAAATAAAGCACACTTGATATTGAAGAGCTCACAGACCTTAAAAACCAGTTTAATGTGATTGATATAAACAAGGATGGGACATTAACTCTTGTAGAGATCCAACATGCACTCTCCAAAGATTGGCCTTGGATTGTGAGGGAATCAAGAGTTCTTGAGATCCTCTAAACAACTAAAAACCATTATGTGTGATTCAAAAGATGATTTTTTAGTTTTTTTTTTCGTGGTTTCTTCTGATATTTACCCAAATGCTAGGAGGGAGGAATAAGTACGCCACCACCATGAGATTTTTGCTCATAGAGCCAGCATAAAGCATCTTGAGTAGAATGCTTACAACAAAGGAAGGCTGAAATACGAGGCATTGTACGTGGTTATGGATTTCACTGGGGAGGATCCAAACTTGTGTAAAATATTCAAAATTGATAGTTACGTGATGTGCTCTAAGTCAAATCAACGTATTCTTTTGATAAATATCAATGGTGACCAAGAAAAGCAGAATTATCAAAAGATACTTGTAAGAACATTGATATTAAATTCCTCATAGAAAGTTTCAAGATTAAATATGTTGAAGTTTGTAACTTGAGATATGGTAAAATTAAAAATTGATGGTCTACCCCAAGATTTGAAGAAAGCTGCAGTAAATTTCAAAGAGAGGAAAACCATCTTGCAGAGCAAGCTTGGTTCAGGCAAGACCTACACAGTGGGAACTACTTTCACAGTGGGAATAAATCCAAAAGTTATGAGGGAAGACTTCCAATTTAAAAGAGAATCTGCGGCTTTCTACAGGTTCCTCACATTCTAACATTTCCACCATCGAAGGCACTGCATTTCAAGTATGACAAGCCGAGCCCCATTGGAAACATGATCTCCATCAGAGACCGAAATGAAAGTGGCACTCTACGAATGGAAAGACCATCTCATGAAGCACAATGATTAGGTTGAGACTTTCCATCAAATGGGGAAGATTGTGTGCTTACCTGTAATGAAATGCAAGAAACCCTAAAGTTGGTGCATTGATACAAGCAAAGCTTATCGGCAAGAGAAGGATGGTCGAGGGGAGATTTTAAAATCACACCGAGTGAAAACTTCATCGGTAAGACACATTAATTTTGGTAAGAAAAAATGAGAGCCTCCTCGACAATGTTTGTCATGCCGATAGCTTAAAGGATGAAATAAATATTAAAAACAATGCTATCGGTGCATGGTATGGGTAAAAATAAAGAAAGATCTAAATATGATATTGTGGTTTTATTGAATAAAGATATAAAGTATTTTCTTTAGTAAAATACTTTCATCAAGATATGACATCTTTGTACTAAAAAGGGGATATGATTTTTACCTAAAATGTAAAATGCAAATGGAGAGTATTTACAATGGCAAGTAAAAAAGATTTACGAGGTGAAGTAACCAAGTAAGTGATTATCTGAAGATATTTTCATGATGTAAAAATGCAAGTAAAACATTTCACTGAAGGATCGCAAGAAGGGGGTAATTATTTTACGTCCCAGGGAATATTTTATGCTAAAATGTAAAAGTGGAGATTTTTATCAAGGAGGTTAAAAATAAAATATACAAATTATTCAGTAGGTAATTTTTGGAGAAAAATGAAAATTGCCAGCGAAGGATCATCACAAAAATTGATTTTTCACGAAAGAGCAAAATGATGAAGATTAATTAAATATTTAATTTTCCAAAAAAGGGTAATTAATTAAATATTTTATTCACCGATGATAAAAGAAGTGTTGCACCAGACAGATGTTGTGAAGAGTTGTAACCCTAAAATAATGTATATATGTCAAATAAAATAAAAAACGAGGGGATGAGATTTGAGGAGAGGGATTAGAATCAATAGATTAGGTAGTTGGATAGGGTGAACTATTGCTGAAACAGAATATCATGTTGTATATTGCAAAATCTTTTAAAATTATATAATGGAGAAGAATACATAAATTTGGTGAAATCTTTTCTTGGTGTTTAGTTGTTGTGATGCAATTATTTACATTTTTATCTAGTTGTCTCCAACTTGAGGTCTTTTAATCATTTAAGTCAGTATATCAAGTATATTTCTGATTTATCAAAATGCATTCTCATTTTGTGTGAATTAATCAATTGGTGTATGCAAGTCAGATTTAAATTCTTTTGGATGAATCACGGTGATTTAAATATTTCTTTTGGATAATTGAAGAAGAACCTGGTAAGAAAATATTCCAGCACAATTTATGCAAGTCATAAATTTAGTGAAGTTTTATGCCACTCATAGAATCTCATTCTCAAAGTGCCTAGCAACTAGACTTAAGCCAAAAAGGGGAAACACATATCATTTACTTCTTGACTCCATTAGCCCAACAAAAGTAGGCACTGGTCACACCAATTCCATTTTATAATTTTATAAAATATTATTCAAACATTCACATCTCACATTTTAGTAGGAGTAGTTAGCAAGATTTCATCTATTAAACTTTGTGCCATCGTAATAGATCCATCAAATCAATCAAGTCATACAACTTTAAGTCTGCTTCATTCATATAGGTATACCCACCTAGGTCTAGCAACACCTGAAGAAAAGAAGGTTCAAATCATTTGGCCTTATCTGTTACTCTAAAACGTATCAAGATATTGGCAACCTCTTGAGGTATTCTTACCTGCGTTTTTGAGAGCTAACAAGTTCCTAGAGAATACCTTCCCTATAGGACTAAGAGCTTGTAGGGTGCTTCCTTTGGGTCTCTTTCATGCTAGAGTTTTTGGGGGACACCTTCCTTGTAAGACTGAAAGCCTGTAAGGCACTTGCTTCACCAGGTATCCTCCATGCTAGAGTTCTTGGGGGACACCTTCCTTATAGGACCGGGAACCTGTAACGAACTTTCTTTCTTCAACTTCATAGTTATGAGCATCTATGGAGTCCTTTATTTTCCCTGCACCCTTGGGTACGCCAAACCGTGCTCTGCTTCCTCGACAGTTCAAGTATGCATTTCTAACCTTACACTCAGCTTGATCTACTTTACCAAGCACTCATCAGTATCCATGCTCACTAAAGTGGGGGGAAATGTATAGGAGTGAATTTGCACCCCATGTGTAAATTCCCCCTTTTCCTCTTTCTACTTTAGAAAACCAAGTTTGGAGGCTTAATTCCACCTAAGCCCGCTACTTGCATCCCACTTGGTGTTTCTTTTGAGTGTCACTGGAGGCGTTTCTATCAGGGATGCCCGCGCAATGCATAAACATCCCTTGTGGCGTGCTTACGTCCCTAGAAGATTCCTATGGTTGAACCTACAGAGGTGTTACACTTCTCATTGGGAGTCAAGTTGTAACACCCCCTTCAGCTGACTAACCTGAATATGGTCATTTCTTTCATTCCTTTCTTCAAATTCACTCCTTGAACAAGCATTTCAATACTCTAAGCATTTAGGAAATCCACTACACACTTCAAACATTCATTCTCACACCCTTGCACTCACTTTTGATGAGGTCAATAGTTGTCTTAATTATTATCATGATTTGTTTGGTTTTGTGTCCACAGTAGTTTACCCCTTTGGCCTATTGTTCCTTTATTGCCATAATATTTGATAGAATCAAAGTCAATCAATATAATATAAATGATATGCAAACTCTTAGATAATCAACTGTTTATAAGCACTAATCATGGTGGTTGTGTGAAACAGGTTAAAAAGGGGTGAAGCATGAAGACAATAATTTCCATGTGATTTACTCATTTTCATTCGGTGGTTGTCTCCTAGTATAGTCTTAGCTAATAAGTTAGTGACTAGGACTAATATCAGTTAATAGATTTTGAAAAATAGTAGGTCATAGGCCATATTACTATTTTTCATTTACTGGTAAGTGTTTTTTTATCCACATATGATTGGTGGACATGATATTCTAAGTAGTCTGTTTTGTATTAAGGATTTTTATATATGCTCTTCTGCGAGCATAAGAACATCCTAATTTTTATGTTCTGTAAGTTTGAATTAATACATAGCATTGTTGAAAGACTAAGCTGTGAGTATCTTAGCATTTCCACTCCATTCAAACGATTGGGGGAAAGGGCCCGCTCCCTACCATTGCTTGGAGTTATCTTATTTATTGTTGTGTGAGGTATTATTATTTGTGTTTGTTCTGTGTATTAGCTGGTATTTGATTTGTATGCAACTTCATTAATATTAATAACATAGTATGCATGTGGTAATGAATGAGTCTCAACTATATTCATAAAGAGTGAAGCGATTTAAGTATTACTAATGTTTGGTATGGACACAGGTTGCGGGATAGAAACATGACAATGGTGTATAATCTATTTTAGAAACATTGCAAATAATCTGTTAGGCTTATTGTATCCCATTGCTAGGACACAGAGGTCATGTCACCTGAATACACAGCTCCTATTGCCTGCATTACATTAGTGTGATTTCAATAATTAATTTTGGGTTTTTTATCACCATTAATAATGTTATGAGATAAAGCATGTATTAGCATAATTGAGTTAAGATTGTTGGAGTAGATAAGAATTTAAAATAGGTCTTTCTATTTTAATACAATTTAAGGAAGTGTGTTTTAATCTTTATTGGTTTATTTAGACTTGTATATGCATACATTCCCACTTGACTTATCACCTTCATCCCTTGAGCAAATAGCCACTACACCTTTCATTAGTTTGCAACCCCAGATTGACACATCTAGGTAGAAACTGAGGGACTCCATAAACCAAATACAAACACAAAATTCTATCATAATATTAAACCATAATTTTACCCAATCATTTTGGTGCCATTTCCGAGGAAAGGTATTAAAGGCATGAAGTTGTAGTAAGTTAAGTTAGGACCAGTATGTCTTGAAGAAAGCTTGTACAATTGTCAACCTTGTTTGGGTGAGTGCTCTTGATTTGTGTTGTTGTAAGTCATTTAGGTGCATGAATCATATTAGGGATAGTAGAGGAAGATTCATTAGAAAAGAAAAGGGGAGTAGTTCACAACCTGAAAAACCTAAAAATAAGTCAAAACCATCCATTGAGGAAACACAAACTGAAGAATTTCAAAACAAGTCAAAACCATCCGTAGAAGGAAGTAGCTCAACTCAGGAGAAATTAAAAACTAAGTTGCAATCATTAGAATTAACCGAACCTGATCTTGAGAAGTGTACTATTGAGACCACTATTGTTTAGACACCTGCAAGTACTCATCCAAGCTCTTCTGAGATATTACACACAAAGGTTGAAATTTTTTCCAAGAGTCTTACGGGGCTAAAGCTGGTACATTCTTAGAAGAAACCCACGAGCCATTTAGAACCTATTTTACTCCTTGGGCATTAAACATCATGGATCCAAATAACAACAACGATGACAACAACAACAACAAGAATGGTAATAGGGCATTGGCCAATAATGATCCAGTTACTTTTGAGTTTCCTATCACATATCCCAAGTGAGATGCCCCTATGAAGAATATTCCACATTCAGCTTTACCTATTTTTCATGGCCTTTCTACTAAGGATCCTGACAATTTTTTGTTTGAATTTGATGTGTTGTGCAACAGTTATGATTATCAGAATGATGCATAAAAGATCAAACTATTCCCAGCCACATTGAAGGATGCAGCCCTGTGTTGGTTTATGAACCTCAAGAACATTAGGACATGGAATGTCATGAGGAATCTATTCTTGGACAAGTACCAAGAATACTGTAAAACCAAGGAAAAATGGAATGAACTCTTATGTATGTCACAAAAGGAAGATGAGTTCATGGAAGATTATCTTGAACACTTTATGTTCAATCTCCAGCGATCTCATCAACAAGGGTTGAATGATGATACTGTTAAAATGTTGTTTCTTAGAGGCATAAGGGATGATGTCATGGAAGCATTAAATTTAATAGGTAAAGGAAATATTTCTAAGATGGACTTTGACGATATCTGTGATATTTGCAGGAACTATTCCAGGTCTCAACCCTCAGAAAGGAACTCTCTAGGAAAGTTGCATTCTGCGAGAACTTCAACAGGTATCACCAAGCATGAGATAGGTAATTTACTTGAAGACCTTAAAAATGATTTATGGAGTCACATGGGTAAACAGATAGATACATTGTATACCCATAGGAAGCAAGAGGAGGCAGAAAATTCCTTAGCACTATTTTGTCCTATATGTAGGAAGAAACATGGCAGTGAAGATTGCCCTTATAATAGGACAAATATCTCATCCCTAGAGGAAGCCAGTAAGAGCTCTACCCTAAGACCTCTTCCCATAGATATGACCGATATGGATATTCCAAAGAACCTGTCTACTATATGGCCCCTAGACAACCTTTTCCACCTCGATCAATGCATCCTGGAATGTTAAATGATTATTTCACCCCAGGACCTAGCCAAACCAATTCCTTTTCCAATCAGGCTGGATAGTGCGGAGATTGGCAACAACCTATGACTAACCTTCAATGGATGACACAATATCAGTCTGCTTCACAACTGTGGCAACATGCATGGAGGCCACAAATTCCACAACCTCCACCATATCAGCAACAATATCCATCACAACCACAACCTCCATCTCCCCCAATTCTTAACCCATATTAGCAACCACAACAATATCTCCCACCTATACCACCATCTTCAAACCAATCAGCCAATCCACCTCAACCGCCAAAGCCCACATCAATGCCAACCCAACCGAATCCAAATCCCAATAATAAGGCAACACAACCTATATATAATAATGAGGTGGCAAGTTATCCTACTTATCCTATCAATAATGTAGAGTTGGAAGGAGTTTAGTTGAAGTCGGGAAAAGCCCTTTAGGGACCTACTATCATAGAAATTAATGATGAACTTGAAGATGTTCTTGTCAAACAACCCCCATTTCCTAATAGATTTCAATCAAAGCCAGTACAAAAGGAGGTTCTGCAACCTGAATTTGATCTTGTTAATGAGCTTCGTAATGTTAATATCAAAATTAATATTAATATCAAAATTCCTTTATTGTGGGCCTTAAAAGACATTCCAGTGTACACCAAGACAGTGCGAGAGTTATGCACTTAGAAGAAAAAGAAGAAGCAGGACCCAAAGACCATACAAGTCATCAGACAATTGGCAGACCTTATGCTCAAAAATTTAGCTATTCCTAAATATTCAAATCCAAGGAGCCCTATCATCAAGGTAAGCATTGGTAAGGTTACTATTCCTAATACACTCGTTGATTTGGGTGCTGCCATTAATGTCATGAAAAATGAAACAAAAACAAAATTGGCACTTGAAGGACTTAGACTCACTCCCACAGTTCTCCAAATGGCAGATCATTCTTTAGTCAAACCAGAAGGTATAATTGAGGATGTAATTCTTTCTATCGATTTGTGGGAATATCCAACTGACTTTATGATTTTGTAGCCCAAAATAAAGTTGGGGGGATACCCCTTGATCTTGGGATGACCATGGTTAGCTGTTGAAAATGAATTTATCAATTGTCGATTAGGTAATATGGTTATTTCTAACAGGGAGCAAACAAAATAGTTGACTCTGTATCCACCTGCACAACCCTTACTAGAAATAGAAAATGCAATTTGGGTCGATAGTCACCTAGATGAGTCATTACCCATTCTGACAACTGAGCAAGCACAAGACATTGTAGAACCCATAGAGAATAATATTCTCCTTAACCTACTCCAGAATAGGTATGATTCAGACCAACTCTTAGAAAATTTGGTTCTTCCTTCAAGTGTAAATACAGGTTTTCCTTTCGAGAACTTTCCATTAGTAGCAGGCAACTCACGGTTTGTTCAACACTTCATCACATTACATGTCAACTACTACCTCACCATTGCCTATACAGTCCATTTTTGTCTTTAGGGAATCTTGATTCACAGGTTCCAGACATTGATTCACCCACCTCATCAGAAGCCATGGAAATCTTACTTGGTCGCACACTCAATATCAATCCACATTTAAGCCCTAAACAAATACAAGACCTTATTGCCATGCTTAGAAATAATAAAGATGCATTTTCTTGGGAATACCTAGATATGTGTGGAATTCATCCAAACACCTGCACGCACCATCTTTATATTGAGGAAGGTAGTCATCCTATTAGGCAACCACAACATAGACTTAATCCTGCCTTGCATGAAATAGTTAAAGAAGAATTACAAAAAATGTTAAATTTTTGGTTTATTTATCCTATTTCAGATAGTCAATGGGTGTCTCCTCTCGTTGTGGTTCCCAAAAAGAATGGTAAGTGGAGAATTTGTGTTGATTACATAGTTCTCAATAAAGCTACAAAAAGAGATCACTTTCCATTACCCTTTATTCATCAAGTGTTGGATACCCTTGCAGGTAAGCAATTTTTCTCCTTCCCAGATGGATTTAGCGGATATAATAAAATTTGCATAGCACCGGAGGATAAGGACAAGACTACTTTCACATGTCCATGGGGAACCTTCACATATAATGTCTTTCCTTTCAGGTTGTGCAATGCCCCCACTACCTTTCAGAGGGCAGTGTTAAGTATTTTTGTTGACCTTGTAAATGATTGTGTTGAAGTTTATATGGATGATTTCATGGTACATGGTAATACTTATGAGGAGGCTAAAATTTTCTTAGAAAAAGTGTTTAAACGATGTATAGATACTAATTTTTCATTAAGCCATGAAAAGTGTCACACGCTTATGAAGGAAGGCATAGTTCTTGGTCATTTCATCTCCTCTAAAGGTATCCAAGTGGACCCCAAGAAGATCCAAATTATTAAAGACCTGCCTACACCAACTAGTCAAAAGGATGTATGTAGTTTCCTTGGCCATGCAGGGTATTACCGAAGGTTTATCCAAAATTTCAGTAAATTTGCATCCCCTTTATTTTCCTTGTTAGCTAAGGATGTAGCTTTCACCTAGACAATGAAATGTCAAGAAGCCTTTGAAGCTATTAAAATCAAACTTGTAACCACACCAGTACTTTGAGGGCCAAATTGGGAATTTCCTTTTCATATCCATATTGATGCCTCAAATTCCTCTATGGGAGTCATGCTTGGACAAAAGGAAGACAATGTTTTCTACTCCATCTACTACATCAGTAAGAACTTCACGGGAGCTAAGGCAAATTATACAGTAATTGAAAAGGAGTTTTTAGCCATTGTTTATGCAATTAATAAATTTCATCATTATATTACTGGCTACAAGGTTTTTGTTCATACAGATCATTCAACAATTCATTTTTTAATGAATAAACCTCTTGTCACTAGTAGAGTTATTAGATGATTGCTCTTACTTCAAGAATTTGATGTAACTATACTTGATAAGCCTAGTCGAGAAAATGTGGTTGCAATCATTTTATCCAGATTGCAGTAGCCAGACAATGAACCCACTCCAATTGATGATGCATTTCCAGATGAACACCTCTTTTCCATATCAGCAAAGAGTCCATGGTTTTCCGATATTGCAAATTACTTAGTCACATGCAAGTTTCCACCACACTTTTCTCCAAGTGAACATCAGAAGTTGGTTGGACTCAGTGGGCAATACACATGGATCAACAGATTGCTTTTTCGCACCGACATTGACAATCTCATGCGGCGATGTGTACCTGAAGATGATTTCTTCGATATACTTTGTGCATGCCATACAAAACAATGTGGAGGACATTTTGTTGCTCAAAGGATTGCTCAAAAGATCCTCACTGTAGGCTATTATTGGCCTACGATCCATAGGGATTGTAAGCGCTATGTTCATCATTGTGACAAGTGTAAGCATATGGGCCACCCTACATGCTTCAATGAGATGCCCTTACACCCACAATTTCCCATAGAGCCATTTGAAAAGTGGGGCCTAGATTTTGTTGGCCCAATCAACCTGCCATCAAGAAACAAGGAATACATCCTTGTATGTATGGATTATGTCATCAAGTGGGTCAAAGTGGTAGATTTGAAGCATGCCTAAGATATAAAGGTAGAAGACTTCCCGTATTCTGAGATCTTCAAAAGGTTTGGGGTGTCATGAGAAATAACGATGGATCAGGGCCTGCAATTCACATCAGAACTCATTTCGGCCTTGGTTCAAGAGTATGAAATTTTCCATCGCAAGTCCACGCCTTATCATCCTCAAGCAAATGGGAAAGTGGAAGTCACCAATAGGGAAATTGAGAACATCCTCACCAAGACAGTCACTCTTCATAAGTGTGATTGGGCTGCATAACTTCCTAAAGTTGTGTGGGCCTATCGCACAACATGGAAGACCACCACTAGTCTGACCCCCTATGAGCTTGTCTATGGTGAGAAAGTAGTTCTTCCTATTGCATTTGAGATCAAGACCCTCCACACTACACTTCAATTGGGAATGAGTCTTTTTGATGCCCAAAAAAAATGCATTGATCAACTACACTCCTTAGATGAAATGTGCCAAGAAGCACTCTTTCACGCCAAGGTTGTCCAGAAACAATGTGCTTTATGGCATGACCGTCACATTCGACACTGATCCTTTCAGCCTGGTAATTGGGTGCTTTTGTATGATTCACGCTTTTAGGACTTCAAAGGCAAGTTTCACACATGATGGCTTGGACCTTACGAGATTGAGACAGTATATGATAATGGCGTTGTTTGCCTCTATATCGTGGACTTCGAACATAGACTTCACCTCGTCAATGGTCATTGACTGAAGCTCTACAAAAAACCTCTTTCCAAGGAAGCCTTCTTTCTGGAAGTAGACAGGGAACTCACTATCAATCCTTTTGGCCTCCTCCAAGAATGATTTGAAAAAAAGAGGAAAAAAACTATAAAAAAAATAGAAAAATTACCGAACCAGCCCCACCGCCACCTCACCCTTTCCCCTACCCCATAGCTGGCCCCACCGCCACCTCACCCTTACCCTACCCCATAGTTGGCCCCATCGCCAAACCCTACCACCTACCCCATACACCCCCTAAACCCCTTACCATCCACCACGTAATCCCCACCCTATCCCATAGCCTTCCCTCCCTCCACACCTTAACACCCGCCACGTCGGCCTCCCTCATTCCAATGCCACCCTAGTGTTGGTTACACCACCACTCAACTTCCAATCCTTTCCTCCCATTTGTGCGACCTATCCCTGTCGCCTTCTCATCATTTTCAAATATTTGCACAATCTCCCATTTTCCAATCGCATGTCATCTTCTCTCTACCGGGTTCCATCTCCTATGTCGTCATCCCAATGACTACCTTGGTGTTGATCACTGGTTGGCTCGACCGATCGTGCTGGGGCCCTTATCATTCATCGTCGTTTCCTCACCGACTCCCACTGACGTGCTTTAATGGTAATCCGGCCAAGGTTTGTATGCCATTTATTTTATATTGGTTTTCTTCTATTTTTAGTAATTATTATGGAAAACAACAGACGGTTTTGTACATTCAGCTGGGGGGTGTTATGTCACATGATTACCCCTGGTCACATCATACCCTATCACCATTCCATGCATTGATTTTTCCAGCAAGGCAACCCGCTTAAACTACAAACTCAGTTTTAAATGTTCATTATTGTCAACAAATCCTGCCAAGTTTTCCTATTAATTCTTCCACCATGGGAGGTATTCATCGATGCCAGGAGCCAAAGGATATGAAGAATGTTAAAGCCAATACAATAGTATATAGCATCTTTGAAACTATAGGATGACATGTGTTTTTCGAAAAGCTCTGTGGGTATCATGATGGGGTGGCTCTCGAATTTGTTATGGCATTAGATGTTGTCAATAATTCCATGATGGTTCGAGGTCTTTCCTTGTCTGCTATGCCTCAAATCATAGCAAAAGTAATGGGGTTACTAGAAACTGGGGATGAATATTTTCCTATAGCCAAAAACAAGCATGTCATGCTTCAACTCCAAATCCAGAGGTTCCTGTGATAGGGTGAGGAATTGCAGTCGACTCCCAACCAGGGCACCATATGGACCTCTCTGCCTAGACATTGGACCTCAGGACATTACCAAGGTAGTTATCCAGTATATCACAGGAGAAGGAAGGTATGCCTATGTTTTTTCCCACCATTTTTGATTTCTCTATCATTTATGCCATAATGAGTTGGTTAATCTACCATACTACCTTTTCCATTCCATTAAAAATATGAGCTTAGAAGTCCAAAAAGGTCACAGCAATTCCCTGGCTCACCACGGTTTGATCAAGCTAATTGTTCAAAGGGGTTTAACCAATTTTGTCCTGTCGAGTATTTGGGATGAATTCACAAAAGAGATAGGGTCAGATCCTTCTTCAACCCCACAAACTAGAAACCCCCATAATGCAGATGCAAATGAGAATCATAGTCAAGAATCTAAGCATTCCCATGAAACAAAATAGACAATCCATGGGTCACGACCCTGTACCATGAAGGATAAATCTATTAGTGAGGTTAGCACTCCTCCAGTTGTAATGCCCTACAACACTAGGTTTAAGTGGAAAATTCTAGAAGCAACCACTGGCTTGCAAAAATTAGCCTCTACAACTTGCATAGTAAACCAAGAAACCCCTAAACCAGATGTTGAAATCCTAGCCACAAAGAAAGTAGGGAAAGATAGGGTGAGTCGAGAACTACGATGCCAGAATCGCTAAAAGAAAACGAGAAGAAATGTAGTATCTTATACTTCCTTTGAGGAATAAGAGGAGGAATACATGTTAGAACCATCTGTAAGCTCTAAAGAACAGAGTCAAGAAATGGATGTAGATAACCAAGAATCTAGTCCTTCTGCAACCCGTTCACAACAACAACCAAATGAAGAAATGCAAAATTCAGGGGAACATTCTCATGATATCTCCTAGAGTGAAGAATACTCTATTGAGGAAATTAGAGATTTACAAGCTTGGGTACGGAGATTGGAAGCCTAAGTACTAACTCTTCAGCCATAATTGCAACAAGCCCTAGATGCCAATCAACAACAAAAGGATGAGATTAAACATTTGAAGGATCAAATAGAACAAATGGCTGCACAATTCACATGAGTTATACCAAGGTATATCACTTTGACAGAGCATAGGAACAAAATTGACAAGTTGAAGGAGTCATGGGAGGACCAAATTTCTGAGAAATGCATGACTATGGAGCACCACCAAGAAAAGGTCAATGAATTAAAAGCTAAAATGGAACAAAGGGTTTCCACTGATTACATCTCCAAGGTTGAGCACCAACAGATTATCCAGAGTCTAAGATACCAGTGGGGTAAAGAGATCTTGACTACAGTACAACAGTGGACAACCAAATCATCTTAAGTCAGTGTATATTGTATAAGGACATGCAATGTCTTCAGTTGGGGGGATGATGAGGTCAATAGTTCTCTTAATTATTATCATGGTTTGTCTAGTTTTGTGTCCACAATAGTTTACCCCTTTGGCCTATTGTTCCTTTATTGCCATAATATTTGTTAGAATAAAAGTGAATCGATATAATATAAATGATATGCATGCAAACTCTTAGGTAATCAACCATTTATAAGCACTAATCGTGGTGGTTGTGTGAAACAGGTTAAAAAGGGGCAAAGCATGAAGACAGTAATTTCCATGTGATTTACTGGTTTTCATTTGGTGGTCGTCTCCTAGTATAGTATTAGCTAATAAGTTAGTGACTAGGACTGATATTGGTTAATATCTTTTGAAAAATAGTAGTCTGTAGGCCATATTACTATTTTCATATACTAGTAAACGTTTTGTTATCCACATATGATGGTTGGACATGATATTCTAAGCACTTTGTTTTGTATTAAGAATTTTATATATTCTCTTCTACGAGCATAAGAACAGCCTAATTTTTTTGTTCTGCAAGTTTGAATTAATACATAGCATTGTTGAAAGACTAAGTTGTGAGTATCTTAGTGTTTCCACTCCATTCAAATGGTTGGGGGAAAGGGCCCGCTCCCTACCATTGCTTGGAGTTATCTTATTTACTATTGTGTGAGGTATTATTATTTGTGTTTGTTATGTGTTTTAGCCGTGATTTGATTGGTGTGCAACTTCATTAATATTAATAACATAGTATGTGTGTGGTAATGAATGAGTCTCAATTATATTCATAAAGAGTGAAGCAATTTAAGTATTACTAATGTTTGGTATGGAAACTGGCTGTGGGATAGAAACATGACAATGGTATATAATTTGTTTTAGAAACATTACAAATAATCTATTAGGCTTATTGTATCTTGTTTCCAAGACACAGAGGTCATGTCACCTAAATACACAGCTCCTGTCGCCTGCATTACATTAGTGTGATTTCAATAATTAATTCTAGTTTTTTTATCACTGTTAATAATGTTATGAGATAAAGCATGTATTAGCATAATTGAGTTAAGATTGTTGGAGTAGATAAGAATTTAAAATAGGCCTTTCTCTTTTAATACAATTTAAGGAAGTGTGTTTTAATCTTTATTAGTTTATTTAGACTTGTATATGCATACATTCCCACTTGACTTATCACCTTCATCCCTTGAGAAAATAGCCACTATACCTTTCATTATTTTACGGCCCTGAATTGACACATCTAGGTAGAAACTAAAGGACTCCATAAACCAAATACAAACACGAAATTCTATCATAATCTTAAACCATAGTTTTACCCAATAAAAATTCAAGCTCTCAAGCAACATACTTGCACCTCAACAAACACAACACTCCATCACTTTGGTAGAGAAAGTTGGGAACGAAACACCATCACAACAGAGGCTCGAGTACTCTCATTTTCTCCCCCAAGTAGCCTTGAGTGCTCTTGGTGGAGGTGGTAAGCTTCCCTTTCCTTCCTTCTATCACTTGGTTGAGTTAGCACTTTACTGTTTTGTAGTAATTTTGTGCTCTTTACTAAGTTATTTCTTTTTCTCACTTCCTTGGTTGTCTACGGAGGTGGAAACACCTAAATGGGGGTCTGACTGAGGCAAGCCCCTATACAACCTTCCAACATTTTCCTCTCTTTTTGTGTGTAGGTGTACATGCTTTGCGGAGCTAGTTGGAAAATAGGCTCTTCTACGAAATCATCTTCGTCACCCTAGCTTTGGTATATTTACTTTATCACCTCTGTTTATATTTATCATATTTCATACTGTTATTTTTCTCTCTTAGAATTTTCTAGCTAGGTTGCTAGCTTGTTTTCTGATACATTCACATTGTGCTTTCGGTCCTCTGGTCGTACAGACGCTAGTGCACCTGAGAGATGCTAGTGCATCACACTATCATCCTAGAACTGTGCTCTCATCCTTAGACATAGAACTATCTAAGATACAGTGTTAAGTTTGAAAAGCAGCTCGCCTAGCCCCATTTTGAATCTTGGGATTGCAGAGTAGTTGTAGGGCTTTATAGTCCTCATTATTCTCATCCTCATACCCTAAACGTCCCATTAAGTTGAGGTAAGTTAGGGCATCCTTCTTCATCTTGGCCCTCCATGACCTGGGGCCTTGCACGTGGAGGTCCCCCTATCTTACCTTGTCTATCCCAAAATTTCCTACTCGTCCTCCACTATACTTCTCCTTAATCAAATTTCCCCTCATGGAACTCCTTGAAATACACAACTAATTTCCCTTGAACAAAATATCTTCATGAATGAAATAGTCCAACCATTGACTCCTATCCATCGCTATTGGTTCCTTACATGCATGGAAAGCACTAGTAAAATCTAGATCATCCTCATACATATGTTTCAATTCTTCAAAACCCAGTACTTTGATCTTCATTCTTGTTAGCATAATCCTTTTCCTACTCAATGAGTTTGCAACCTTGTTTGACTTGCCACTCTATGCTTCAACACAAATGTATATCTCTGCAAGAAATCCACCTATCTCATATGCCTCTAGTTCAACTTTCCTTGACTATTCAAATACTGCAAGGCTTGATGATCAGTGTACAACACAAGCTCACAAGGTCTTTAGGCAATAAATAATGTCTCCACTTCTTCCAGGATTGAATTATGGCATAGAATTCCTAATCATAAATTGAATATCTCCTTCTAGCAGCATTCAACTTCTCACTGAAATAAGCTATAGGTCTTCCTTCTTTACTCAGTACTGCTCCTATTGCATTTCTACTAGCATCACAATCAACTTGAAATACTTTGTCAAAATTAGGAAATGCTAACATTGGTTGCTTTTTCACCTTTTTCTTGAACATTTCAAAACTTATTTGTGCTTTGTATGTCCACTTAAATTCTTTCCTATCTCCTCTCACCGTTTCTATCATAGGTGTGCAAATACTACTAAATTTGCTTATGAATTTTTGGTAGAAACTTGCCAATCCATGGAATGATCTTACATCTCCAATGTATCCCAATCAAAAATTGCTCTAACCTTCTCAAGGTCCATCTTCAAACCTTTAGTAGAAATGACAAATCCCAAATGTACCAAATTTGTGTTCATAAGGCTACACTTCTTGATATTTATCAACAACTTCTCTTCTCTCAACCTCTGTAATACTTGTCTGATGTGCCACAAATTTTGTTCTTTGATCTTAATAAAAATTAGAATATCCAATAATTTCTTTAGTACATCATTCATCAACCTCATGGAAGTGTTAGGTGAATTGGTTAATGTAAAAGGCATCACTAACCACTCATACAATCCTTCATTAGTCTTGAATGCAGTCTTCTATTCATCTCCTTATTTGATTTTGATTTGATGATATCCACTCTTTAGGTCAATCTTTGTGAAATATTTTTCTCCACTCAAATAGTCCATAATGTAATCCATCCTTGGAAATGGGAATCTATACTTGACTATGATCTTATTAATTGCTCTTGAATCAATACACATTATCCACTCTCCATCTTTCTTAGGTGCTAGTATAGTAGGTACCACACATGGGCTCAAGCTCTCTCTGATCAATCCATTCTTCAATAAGTCTTGTATCTATCTGTTCAACTCCACATTCTCTATAGGTGTTATCCTATGTGTTTCTTTGTTAGGTAAACTTGCTCCCGATATTAGATCTATATGATGACTGATGCTCCTGACTGGTGGTAATCCATCTATTACATTCTCTAATATGATATCTTCATACTATATAAACAATTCGACAACTTCCTTTTGTGGTGGATCTTCATCCTTTGTGGTGGAATTATTTGCTTCATGATTACTACACACTTCTTTGGAATCAATACAAAACACATATTTTCATGCCTCAATCCTTCCAAAAGCTTCCTTCCATCTACCAAACATAGTTTGGAAATGCCACAAGCTTCACTTTTGTCCTCTTCTTCTAAAGGTATCAATTTAATTATCTTTCCATTTGAAGTCATAGTATAGGTATTCTTCCTCCCATTATGAATTTCTTTCCTATCATACTGCCATGATCTTCCTAACAGTAAATGGCATGCATCCATAGGCATAATATGACACAATAATTCATCATAATATGATCTTAGATGAAATTTCACCAAACACTACTCATTCACTAAGATCTTATGTTCATCTGGAATCCACACTATCTTATAGGGCTTTGGATGTTTCAATCTCTTCAAGTTTAACTTGGTTACCATCTCCTCTAAAACTAAATTATCAGTACTCCCACTATAAATGATAACTTTACATACCTTTCCTCCCTATTTAGATCTTGTTCTAAAAAAATTCTTCCTTTGTGGTGGTTCCTTAGTCACTTCTTCATGCATCAAATCTCTCCTCATCACCAATGATTCACCTATTTTACGTTTCCTAAATGAATTAGGGGATTCAATAGGTTCTTCATCCACATAAGTTGCTCTTCCGATATGCTCCATTCTCTTTATGGTACTTCCTTGATGACATTCAAATGACCTATGTCCTTCACCTCCACACCTGAAACAGGTTCCTCTGAATGGTTTATTCTTAGATCTTCCTTCATCTCTCCTATATCCATCATTGCGATAGGAATTATGACCTCCTCTATCATTGTAGTATAAATGTGTATTCTCTCTTCCTTTGCAATATAAATTATTGTCTTTCTCTTCACTACGGTAGGGTTTTCCATCCTTGTTTTTCTCTACAAATGGTTTCCTTTCTTTGGATTGGGATCTACTCCTCTAGAATCTTCCTCTTGCACTTCTCTGATTTTGTTCAAATTTCATGTTCAACTTTTCTTCTACCTTCAGCGCAAACTGGTATGCCTCCTCAATTGATGTCATCTTCACCAAGATCAATTATTCTTGGATGTTTTTTCTTAGTCCATTGATGTACCATGCAACCTTCTCTTTTCTTGCATCACTATGACTAGCCTTGATGATCATCATCTTAAAAAATTCTTCAATGCATTTGTTCACATATTTCTCCTTTTGCCTCAGGTTTTACAATCTTTTTCAATAATTCAATCTCATAATCAACAGGTATGAATTGATTCTTCAGCTTTGTCACCATCCTATAGAACACTTTGTGATTTTCTCCTTTCTTAGTCCTATCCAATTGCACTTCTTTCCACCATATGGTTGCATGTCCTTTTAGCTTAGTTTTTGAAAATATCACTCTTTTTGAATGTTGAATTTCCTCATATTCAAAGTACCTCCATATCATTGATCCAATCAATCAATTCCTTAGGGTTTAATTTTCCCACATAATTTTGAATTTCAATTCTAGGTCGCTTACCAATCTTGAAAATAGCTTTTAAATTTTTTACCTAACTTGAATCTTCTTCTTCTTCTTCTTCTTATTCTTCTAGGTTTTCTTCATTGTGATTCACAACATGATCTAACTCATCATCATCACTTTCATTTGCATGTCTAAGGTTTAGACCTCCTCTTCTATCTTCTTCTACAACATCTAACTAAACTCTCATTGCTCACATCATCTCTAACATTTCATCCATTCATCCAACAACATTTGTCATAGTAGGAAATCTCCTTGGTAGCATCTCTTTCCTTGGATCTAGTGCAACTGCCTCAATTCAGTGATCTAGCTACAAGGGTTTCAATTGCCTCATAGTCGATGATCGGTTGAAAACACATGTAGTCTAACTCAAGTCAATGATTTGTTCACCACAAGGGATTCATTCTTAGGACATGAAAACTTTGATACCACTTGGTGTAGTGATGGATGGATGGTCAAGAAAGGACTATCCAACCATGCATCTTAGAGTCAACACAGTGGAAAATAAAACAAGAAATACTCAACAAACATAGATCTTTATTGAATCAAAAATTGGAAATATTACATGTATCATATGCCTTATAGGTAGAATAACTAGGGATCACAAACCTACCACAAGGGCATTTACAGATATGACAATTGGCACAATGCCCTATTACATTCCACAACCTAGAAGGTTGGATCAAATAGTGAACTACTACTAATTATCTACCTTATTAACTCCATGCATCCTTTCCAAATGATTACAAAGTGATCTTAAATATGAATCTCCAGATCCAAACATGGTATGTGTTAGCCTCAAGGGTTTACAACCCCAAAGAATGAGCAAGCAAGTAGGTCAGCCTCAAACATGAAAAGATAATCCATTGGTAAATGAAATGAATTATGGATCTCTAAGAAAGTTCCCTTGGGACCTAAAAAGCTTGTATGATGCTTCATTAAGCTTTGTATGCTCCCAAATAGGTTTGCACACTAAATCTTGGATTAGGTTGGCCCAAGATGCATTGAGAAATGATAGTGAATTTTGAGAGCGATAAATTTCTACAAATGAATGCAAATCAACTGAAATATAGATATGTTGTAGATGACCTCATGTAGAACTTATATCCTACTCCACAAGTTGAGAAATGACATAATGGTAAAATGCAAAAGAAACTGTTCAGACAATTACAGACTAAAGTGCAAGAAAAAATGTTTTTAGTTGATACAGGATTGCTTTACAACTAAGGATGCTCCTACATCATAAAGTTTGTCCAAATTGGGGTACAAAGTACACTTGAGATTCTCTTGGCCAGGGAATTTATGCAAGTAGGTATGATGTGGATAGGCATAAACTATGTTCTTACATAGGCTCTTTGAGTGTGCCACAACTTGATATCGTGATCAAATAGCAAGAGAATAGACCAACCCTCTCAATAAATATTTAATAGATATATTTTACACTTACACTAAATAAATTGAGTTTGTTTGTATATTCTTTCCCTATTTATAATTATTTAAATATATTTATGAAGTTGTTCTATACAAAAAGTCTAATTTAATTAATTATAAATTCAAAAAAACTAATGTAACTATTAATTGTATTGATTATAAATTTACTCATTACATGTAAAATATTATTGTTGGAAAAAGGACAATCACAATAATAATACATGGCAACATTTGTTTAAAGAACTAAATTTTAGATTTGCATACACTTGTATAAATTATTCTTGTAGTAGTTTCACCTTATTTATCAACATTTGATATCAAAGCTAATGGTTTTGCATAGAGAGGGACACCTTTCTATTAAGTGTTATGTTTTTTTAGCTACAATGTGAGATTTTACACTATGTGATTTTGTAGATGTGGGGAAAGGATTGTATACCATGACTTCTACTTCCCATATGGATATTGAGAAATTTAATAGTAGCAAATGTGAGATGTGGAAGTTTGAAGATGAGGGGTCTCTTTGAAGAAAGATATCAATGGTTGTATTTTAACAAGAAAAAGGCCATCTAATGAAGATTGATCAAAATGAAACAAGAAGCATGAGGAACCATATAATTTTTTATCTTATAGATTCTATCCTCTTGAATATTTTTTAGGAGACTACTACATAGAAGTTTTGGAAGATGACAACCATATTTATCGAACCAAAAATCTTACTAACAAGTTATATCTCAAACTTAGATAATTATATTTATTGAAAATCAAATATGGTAATTTTATTGTAGACCATTTGAATTTTTTAATTTGATTTTAAGTTATATTGCTTGTGTAGATGTTAAGTTGGAAGAGGAATACAAATGTATTTTTTTAGAAAAAAAGGTGATGAACACCTAAACTTCTTTTAAATAAAAATCATTATTATAGAAGGCAGATAAATGCATTTTGTTACTTTTCTCTTTACCCAATATTTGAAAAATATAACCATTATCATTAGTCATAGTGAGGTAGAGCAAACAAGGACAATCTTATTAGTACCCTCCTTTCAAAGGAAATGAGAAGAAAATCCATGAACAAAGGGTTGAATTATGTTTTACATGCACATGGAATGTCCAAAGAAAAATGAGGGAAAAAGGGAATAAGAAGAAATATTGACCTAATTCTAAATTATGTTCTGAAATCCCAAGGAAGAGCAGAGTAAAGTGTTGAAACTATGGAAAGGAGACATGTGAAGAAGAAATGAAGAAACAAGAAAAAGGATTCAAATTCCTCCACAAAAAAGTTGTATAATATCAATGACAATGATACTTTATTTATTTCTACTAACTTTATAAGTCATGATTTTTGGAATTAATACGTTAAGTTAAATAAGTTAGTTATGGGAAGTTACATTCTTGTAGGTTAGGTTAGTTAGTTTTATATGAACAAATAAAGGATTTAAAAAGCTAATGAATTCAATGTAAAGATCATCCAAATTAGAATCACAATACATTATTCTATAATATCTTGTTGTGTGTTACTACACCAATGTAACAAAAAAATGCAAGGCCCATGGTGTTGCGGTAGCAAGTCGGTGAAGAAAAAGGGCCCCGCTATCCCGCAATAAAGGCAATCATGGTCACCGCAACCCCGCTAGGAGAAAAACACAGGCCTACTGATTTATAGAAAACCATTGCAAGGGACTTTTATCAAATGAATAAGGTGCGCCATATTTTTTTTGGGAGATATAAGTGACTTTAAAAAGGTGTCAATATTCCTATAGAGTGAAAAGGAAATCATAAATAGAGCATGTTCTTCTATGTTGCATTCATAGGTCTATTGATTGCAATTAAAAATTTATTCATTGCTACACTAATGTAAGGTGTGGAGGTAGAGTTTTTTCAATTTCCTTTATGATCTCTTATTCTATTTGATTTAAAGTAACAAGAAGTGGTTGCAAGAAAAATTAAAGAGTGGTTGGAAATTTTATGCCTATATTCTTTGTAAAGAGTTTGGAATGCAATAAAATGCATGGTAATGATATTTATTTTGTAATTGAAGAAATAAGGATGTAGTGGGTTTTTTTAGAACAATTAGAGGAATGATTCTATATAAGACTAAGCAAGAAGAATTAGGCTTATGTAGGAGTTCCTCATTTGACAAAGAGAATGGTCATCCCAAATACATTAAAGATTTTTGTTGTAATGGATGCATTATTGATTGAATTTGGCATCCCTATGTATGCAAACTTTTATACATTTACTAATGATGCATTCAAATCCATTAATGTTTTATTTGGTGATTAAGATATAAAGGGTACTATTGGAGGTTGGAGAAATTAGAGGTAGAAGGAATTTTTTATCTCGAGTTATCTTCTCACTAAAAGATGATTCATTGCATGAGAAGCACCATTTCATACATGTGTCCCTTCATGGAGCAAGGAGGGCTTGGAAGAACTTGTGGGTGTAGTTGGTGTATTCACTTTTGGTTGAGGTTTTTTGTACAACAAAGGAGGGATTGGTTCCCACAACACTAGAGGAGGGATATTGACACACTTAGAGGAGATCTAGACTCTCGGAGGAGATATGGACTCTCAAAGGATATTTTTTCTCTCATGTGTAGCTGCACTAGAGGAGGGATTTTGACACACTCAATAGAGATATGGAATTTCAGAGGAAAATTTTTCTTTCATTATGCAAGGAGGATGGAGACATTTTATGTTCTCAAGTACATACAAAGTTTTTTTTAGGTTTTGTAGTAAAGAGATCCACTAATAGAGTCAATTTGGCATTTCCTAGGTAAGCGAGGAGAATTAATGGAGGTGCTTCATCAAAGTCCAAGAAGGGTTGTTGTGTTTAGTCCTTGTAGTGTTTTGTCATTTTTTTGGGTTGATGTAATAAGGAGGGGAATGTTGGAGTTATTACATCTTAAGTTTATTTTTTTAGTAGATAATAAATAAATGTTAGTTTTAAGTTAAATAAGTTAGTTTTCAAAAGTTACATTACTGTAGATTAGGTTAGTCAATTTTATATGGAAAAATAGTGGCTTTAAAAAGACAATGGATTCAATGCAAGCATCATCCCAATTAAAATCAAAATTCATTATTCTTTAATATCCTTCTATGCTGATATAATTGATTTTTTCTTGTATAAATTATTTTCTCTACCATTTTGAATAATGATGGTTGACCTATTGACCCAATTTTCTCCATCATATGACTCCTCACATTGAGTGGTTTTCTATATATATAGCTTATGATGGAGGAGAGGTTTTTTCTTTGAGATCACTATACCAAGAAAAAATTTGGTAAGGGAAAGGTACAATCGTTTTTAGTGATGGAAAGGTTAAAATCCTTGATCATGTTTTACATAGTACAAGTCTTGTGAGAAATTTACTTTTTGTATCCAAGTTAAATTTTTATAGAGTGAGTTTGGCATTTGGTAATTTTCATTTCAAGTTGGCAAGAGGGAACTTAGTGGTTGTTAGAGGATCTTAGAGTGGAAATCCATTTAGGCTAAGTGCCTCTTTTTTTTATAATTCTACCAAAGTTACTAGTATTGAAAATGTATGTATATTGTGGCACCAATATTTGGGTCACATAAGTGAAAAAGGTTTTAAAACCATTGTTGATTAAATGTTGGTTGACAATTTTATTGATTATTTTATTGGTAAAAATGATTTATGTGAGCATTGTGTATCTATAAAACATAATATAATTTCATCTCTTATTGGAATTAATAGAATGAATATATTATTAGAAATCATTCATTAAAATTTATTTGATCCAATTGATGTTGATTCTATGGATAAATATTGCCATTATGTTATATTCATTAATGATGTCTTTGATGTACACCTGAATTTATTTTATGCATTCTAAATTTAAATATATTACCAAGTAAAAATAATTTAAAGCTTTGGTTGAGAAGAAAACATATTATAAGATAAGGGTTTTGAGATCTACCAATGGTAGGTAATATTGTTTGAAGGAATTTGATGAATTATATAAGCATGTAGGTATTTTTTAATAAAAGACTACACCTCATAATCCATAAAATAGGTAGAAAAAAGGATGAAGTGAACCTTAATGAAAAAAGCTAGAAGTGTGCTAAGTGGTACATAGTTAGATCATTTCTTTTGAGTAGAAGCTCTATGCGTACTTGTTATTTAATTTATTGATCTTCTTATTCACCTCTTATTGATAAAAATTCTTATGAAGTGTATAGATAGGTAAAAATCCTATAGTTTCATATTTAAGGATATTTGGTTGTGAGGCTTATGTTCATGTGCCTCAAGAAAAGAAATCTAAAATAGATCTAAAAGCTCACAAATGTATCTTTATTGGTTACGATGAGAATGTTAAAGGTTATTAGTTTGGAATCATTTAATACAAAAAATAAAAATAAAAACATAATTTTCAAGGATTTTTTAGATTATTTAAGTGAAGAAAAACCAAAGGAGAAAGAAATAAATTAGTACACTTCAAAATGAAAATAAAAATGAATGAAGATGCACATGTGGAAGGAAACTTAAATGGATCAAAGGATGGAGAAGAAAAAGAGGTTTTAGATGAGATTTTAGATGATGATGTGTAGGATGAAGAAATAAAAGAATCAATAAATCACATTAATCCTACCTTGAAGAGTTCCACAAGACAACAAAATTTGGTTGATAGGTATAACCCACCAAATTCCCATTGTTCTTTCTTTGTTGAGTATTAATGATGAACCGATATCTTTTAGGGAGTCTCTCTATTCAAAGGATAATGAATTATGGATGAAAAAAATGCAAGAGGAGATTATGGCCTTGGATAATTTTGATACCTAGGATCTTGTTAGTTTGCTTGAGGGAAGAAATTAGATTGGTTGTAAATGTGTGTAAAAAAATAAATTTGGTGTTGATGGTTAGTTAGAGTGGTAGAAGGCTAAATTAGTGGCCAAGGGATATGTATAGAGAGAGGGAGTTGATTTGGTGAAATTTTCTCTCTTATTCTTAAGCTATCAACTATTAGATTTATTTTATTTAAATTGTTATATATTTTTATTTTAAAAATTTGAGAAAATAGAAGTTAAAATTACTTTCTTGCATGGGGATCTTGAGGAGGAGATTATATGTGACAACCTAAAGGTTTTTTGTGAAAGAGAATGAATGGTTGGTTTATATATTAAAACATTCATTGTATGGTCTAAAATATTCATCCAAGATGTTGTACAAGATGTGATGAAGAGAACTCCCTCTCAAACAATCTTACAAAAACAACAAAAAATTAAGGAAAAGAAGTATGCAACTTTTATTATTCCTTTATAAAAAAATTAAAAAATATACAATACAAAATAATAGGGTCACAAGACCTCTATTACATCAATATGAGTTACAATTCAAGTAGGAAAATAATAAATGCAAGCCTGGAAATGACAATAATAACCATCGATAGCAACACCTAATTCATGTGCTAAAAGCAACAACTTCACCAATTTCTCTATCCTAAATGAGATTTATTTCCATTTGTGATGAATTTATATGATTTTTTCTCATAGGACTTATAATTACAATTTATGTTATCATGATACTAATGATGTAGACAATTCATTAGACATATAGGTATTTTTTCATGGAAATTGGGTAGATGACTTGGATAGTCAATGATCCACTAGTGGCTATGTTTTCTCTCTATTTCAAGGTTTAATGTATTACATAAGTAAAAGGAATCCAATGATTGCTTTTTCCACCATAGAAGTAGATTATATGGCTGCTACATATGCCTCTAAGGAGGCAATTTGGTTATAGATACCTAATAAAGACCTATTATTTTTTATTTCAAGATTATTAGAATTAGATGTGGTTGAGAGAGTGATATTTGTTTCGCCAAAAATCCTATGTATCATGTCTTTAATAAGTATGTTCATTCATAGTATCACTTTATGCAATAAATGGTTGAGAATGATAAGGTCTTGTTAGAAAACATTGACATTTTGGATAATGTTGTAGATTTTCTTATAAAGCTAAAGTTGGTGACCATGGATATTTTCTAAATTAGTGTAGGAAGGCCATGGGCATTGATTGTTATACTTAAATGTATTTGTTTTACCTATGGATGAATTTTAATTAAATGTTAAGTGAGAGAATGTTAGGAATATGGTATCATTCACCTTGCAAGCCTATGCATTATTTATTTTTCTCCAACACTCCTGAAAAGTGTCCTTGGACACATAGGGTGTAACTGGGAATTAAATTTATAATTAAGATTCTCAAGAATATCGGTTTTAGATGTTATATGCATTCATGAAGGAGGTGGAGTTGACAATGGTAAATCTATAATTTTTTTCTTAGAAAATATATCAGTTCTTGGACATGAGAATTGAGTAATGGAGTATCTTTGTCACATCTAAAATTTTTGCTTACATAAAGTGTCATTCTGGCGTATACTTTTTAGGGATTTTGCACATCCTATTGTGCCTTTTGTACTCACACTATGATATAAAATGCCATGGGGGGTTGGTGTCTGCCTTTGGTTTGCCATCACACCTTTGTTAAGTGAGTGTCCCTTCCATGATAGCAGTGAATCCCAGTGATTATTGCCTCATGCATGTGTGCCTTATTTTGCACACCCTTTTATTTACAGGTTGTTTCTCCTACATGCACTTCTTGGTTTCACATAGTTTCAGTGTACTTGTCTTGGCTCTCCCTTTTCAACATAATGCGGGGAGGGTCTATTGTTGGTGCTAATACTTGGTTTTGCGGTTTGGAGTGATCTATGTATCTAGTTCTTGTTCCTATGTACTTTCATATGTAGTGTACATCAATGACTGGTTACATGCATTTCAGTGAGTTGGAGCATTTACCATATGGAGATTTTTTATTCCTATTTTTTAGAGGTGACTAATAGGCCAAAACTAGGGTAAAGAATAAATTGGATTCAACTTGGTCTAATTGTCAATTTGGGGATCATATGCTCATGAAATGTGTCGTGGCTATATGCACAAGGAATGCAAGTTGTGAGGTGAGTGGGGATGAGAATGCACTCCTAAACTCAATCAATTACCTAAGTTGAAAAGAAGATTAATGTTTTTGGTTTTTCTGTGACAAGAATTGCTACAAAAATTATCATTGGTTATGCAATATTTCTGTAGTAGGAATAATAAAAATTATGACAAGAACTATGCAAAAATTATGACAATAAATTCTGAAACAAAAACTCAATAAAAAAATATCAAACATGAAAACCATAGCAATTAATTTTGTAACATGGAAATAAAATGTAGATCGTTAATACACAAAAAGTATTAAAACATATCAAACATAGAAACATAACAATGTAAATCAACTGAAATCATAACACATGAAAACATACTCTACAAAAAATAAATAAATATTTACACTTCATCGACAATTGAAGAGTGGGTGTCCTTCCTCCTAGTCAATCAATGAATATAGAACTCATGAAATTTCTTAAAGGAACTTCAAAACATTTCTTTTAATAATTATATCAAATTTATTTTCTCTCTCCCATTTATATTACATATGAGTGCTTATATAGTATTATGATGCATAAACAAAAATATGTTTGCATTTTATAAATCAGCAGCTGAGGTAAATCAATCGGTTAAGAAATATTTGTGTGGCCTCATGGCCAATCTTTCTTAATAGGTTGAACCGATTTACTAACAATATTTTAATCATGCTTTGTTGTCAAAACAATATAACAAAAAATAACCACGACAATTTATTAGTACATCATATTTAATAATTTGGAGAGGAAATTTGGTGTTGTATAGTTGGAAATTGAGTTGTCTCAACTTGTGGCACATCGCTAGAGGAATGAACAAGTGAAATTGAAGTAAACCACATAGAAGAGGAAATTGCAACAATAAACATGAGTCATATTTATGTGAAGAAGGTGACAGGAAGGTTCCTATGAAGAATGTGACAAGAAGTCTATATGAAGATGACATGAAGTCTGCCAGCTACAAGATATATTTTTCAAGGCTTAAAATGACAACACATATTAGTAAATCAATAACTATTTTTCATATTTTTATCCCAAAACTATATTAATTATCACTCATATATATTTAATCATATGTAATGTAAAATGGTAAAATGTTATGATAAGATATGGAAATGTAATATGAGGATGGGATTGAAGGCATATGGAAAAGGCTAAAATATGGCATAAACTAGGACATAAATGGCTCTCATAAGAAACCTTCCATTTTCATTTGATCAAAGACTACTTGGTACCTATATTTTTATCTTGCATCTTACTTGTTGAGTAGTGTTGTTGGGGTCACTCATACAATTTCATGTGCCATTTGTATCTTTGAGTTCCAAATGTTTTCCTTTGTTTTCCATATAATTCGAGTAGTGTCATTGGGGACACTCATACAAATTATTATCTCTCTTGTGATTAGTGTTTTACAAACTACTGGTACTTGTATTTTTGACTTCCCTCTTATTCGAGTAGTGTTGTTGGGGGCACTCATGTCGTATAGTATCGTTGATCTTGACATTTGTATCTTTGATTTCCAAATATTTTTCCTTTGTTTTCCATCTAAATCAAGTAGTGTCATTGTAGGCACTCATGCAAATTCTTGTTATCTTGATCCTAATCATCATTTGTTTTAGAGGAATTTCTTCATTTCAGCACCATATTAGTCTTCATTCGACAATACTCTATAGCTTCTTCATGCTTCAATAATGTTCTACATGTTCCTCTTTTTCAGGATGTTGTTTGGTTGGAGACTTCTTAGTCCTTCACACCTTGATTTGGAGGCTTCTTTAGTCCTTCATTCTTCTTTCTCTCTTTTGGAGAGGAGTTTTCTCCCACTGCGGTTTTCTCCTTTTCTCTAGTTTTGAGAGATCTTTTATTTGTACATGGGTACCTCACCAGGCCTTGTTTGTCAGGACTCATCATGCATTCTTTTTAGGGTTTTTAGCTACTCCCTAATTTCATTTTAAGGGGGAGTGTTAGAGTAATCATGCATTAGCTATTAATTGATTAATCTTTGATTGATTATTAGTCTAATTTATTCTCATGCACTTAAGCTAAACTTAGGAGTGCTTTTATGCTTTTAGGGTTTTTCTCCCATATAGCACTCAACCCTCATTGTAATTATCTCTCAAGATTTCATATCTTATTGATAGTCTCTTACTTTTGTAGCTTTTTATTATTGAAGAATATTGCATAATTGCTTGCAGATCTCTTGTGTGGAAGGTTTCTTTATTTGTTATTTGATCCTATGGCTCATGGTTTTGTGGTTTTTTCACAATTCTAACAAAAAACACGGTGAGTATTAGCTCACAATATACTATAATCGATTATAAGTATTACAAAAATGCTCACTACAGGTGGACTCACTGCCCACAAAAAGAAGAAAAGATAGAAGAGAGGGGTGGCACACAACCAAAATGAACTATTATAAATGCATCTACAACATGATGGAATATAGTCCCATTGAAGCTCAATATAAAGAGTCAATACACTTCATATCTCTCTCTTCTAACACTCTACTATGTTAAGAATTCTCATTATGTTCACACAAATTTGCATCAACTACACTTTTTTCAGGCACTACAACACTAAAATGGACTTACATATATATCCATCACATTCATAAACACCTATAACATCAATTAGGTCAGCCTAATTAGATGTATCAACAAAAAAAATAACTTATTGGCTCAACATACACACTTCACACCTTAACTCAAACTTGTAATGCATAAGATAGGTTGGGGTGGACCTATAATAACACCTTTATAATGGATCAACACTTACATAACCTCCACAATACTCATCTCATAGTAGGTTGGCACCTATGAAGACCTAACATCAAAATTCACCAACTGATCAACCACAAATGGGAACACAAACCTCCAAACTTCTTGCCACTTGGAACATAGGTGCACTTGACACTTATCAACACCTCACAAATCTACAAAGCAAAATATTATTCCGCAATGAAGTGCAGACTCACCAAAACATACACCCTATATTGGAAATCACTGTCATTGGTAGACTCGATATTCTGCCCTTCATAACTTCTTCACCAGAGGAAAAAACAATGTGAAAACTTGGATTTAGACTCCTTTAACACCCAAGAAAATTTCCTTAGAATCACAAAGAAATATTCTTCAAGGTGGACCAATACAGACCAAAATACTGGATGTCTTGTACATCGAAAACACTATTTTGACATTTAGCCAATTTTCCACTTCAACTGTCTGCACCAAATCAAACCTTACAACTATGCATTGGATTATCATCTATAAACACACTCATGCTTCACCAAATGATCTACACATCAATCTCCATATAATGTTGACATCAATGACAACACTGCATATTATACAACTCATGCTCATACTCATGTTGTCAATAGACATATCAATGGAAAACTCCACAAACTTTCAATAGTGGGGAGAAAGCCAAAGGTATCCATGTCATGGCTTGCAATTCTAGAAATCATTGTTTGGACCCCACTTCCAATCTTCTCACCAGGGATTGGAATAATTAATACCAAATTTGTGAGCCATAACAACCAAAACTACCTCATGAATGTACCAAAATTTCCATAATCCTGATTCGAAAGGTGAAACTTGGATTTAGCTTCATCCCATGACAAAAGACTCACTGAGGCTCTACAAAAGAGATCTTTCAAAGTTTTAATTCCTTTCTTGTGAAATCTCAAGGCATGCACCCAAGGTAGCCTTGCCAACGGGCGGTCACAATCTTGCAAAATAGGGGATCACTAGATATTATGTTGGTTGATGGAAAGCCCGTCATGGAATCAAGAAACATTTGAAAGAAGCCATGGCTTCATGGCTTCCCAAGCTCTTCAAATACTTTTTTATCACAAAATTCCCTTGGATTTATATCACATTCTTCATGGTGAGAAGGGTTTGAAGCCCAAACCTTTTCCAAATGTGTCATCCAGAAGAATGGCTAGAGACAATGCAATGCCACACAAATATTTTCCAAGCTATGTTTCCTTGAAGGGCCCATATGATCTACTTAGTGCAAAGAGCCAAACCCTAGCACTAGGTGGATTAAAACCCCAAACCTCCAGAATCTTGGGAGAAGTAGTAAAACTCTCAAGCCATCCTATGAAATTCCTTGTCATTTTAGAGGCCCAAAGAAAATCATGAAGAATCTTGTCCAATTTCATGTATGAGGCCTTAGAACAAGCCCAACATGAGGAATAATAAACACAAGTGGCCATAATCTTGGAACAAACTTGAAATTTCCTTGCTAAAGAAAGGCGTTTAGTGATCCAATAGGCCAGTTTCTTTTTATTCTAGTAAGAATAGGTTGCCATAAGGATACTTGTGAAGTCTGGAAGGTGAAGGGACTGCCTAGGAATATAAAAACTTCTTTGTGACCAATCCATTTCCAACCATAAGAATTGAGCTAGGAAAGCATGGGAACTACAAGATTGTCTATAACATTGAATTAGGCATAAAGGAAGTGTTACTAAAAAACCTCCACTTAACTTCACCTATCCACACAATTATTACATTTTTTAATAAATCAATAAGTTTTTCCCCATAAACCATCAAGATAAGAAAACTAAAAAAATCATCTTATACTAAAAAAAAGTATTATTCTATTACCAAACTTACCTCATTTTATGAGAAACCCATTCTTCATAATACAAGAAAACCCTTTTTAATTAACATACATATTCCATATCGACAAAACAATATATATACTACTTTAGAAGAAAAAAATGAAGGTAACCCTTTACACTCATATCACCCATTTTTTGGCGTCATTGAAATTTTTCTACTAGAAGGAGAAATGGGTAAAATAGACGTTGGTGTCAAAGAAAATTATGAGCTCATGGTCAAGAGGAGATGGTCAAGAGGAGTTAGAGGCATTATACAGTTCTAAATGGGTGTGAAGAAGTCGTGCACATAAAAATTTAGTTTATTGACTATATATAATGTGAGATTTGAGTCTGAAATAAGTCTCATATCTGCAAACTATTGATCAATCATACTGTTATTTAATGGTAACTTGACTCCTTTTTAATGGTAAAAGTCTTCAAAATCTCACTGATCGCATAAAAGTCAGATAAATATTGATTTGACAACTGGATGGGAACATTCTATTTCCGTTTGCATTGTTTTTTGTTTTAAATTTGTATGCAAATATTTCATAATCAAGGAATACTTAATTTTTAAGGAAAATATCTAGATTTGTGTAAGTTTATTTCATTCCATTATTTAACACTTATTATTAATTATTTAATCCAGCCACATGCAACTAGAATTTACAACACATCCATGCACAAACATGTACTCTCTAACATATTAACATATAGTTTTCTATTGATGTAATCCTTGAACCTCATTTAGGTGCAAGTGTTAGTAGTAAATACATCTATCATGTTAGTCATTGTTTTATACGATAATGTTATTTGTCTTTTTATGCTTATTTATATAAAAATTTAAGATATATATGTTAGTACTTAGTGCAAATAGAAAATCATGTGATTGGAGAAATAAATTAGATCCGTATAATTTTCAATTCTTACCCCTAGTGAGTAAATATATTATCTTCAACAATGCATTTTAAAATTTAATTAAATAGTAAATTAAAAATTAGATATAGATATAAGAAGTAAGCAAATTTTTATGATAACTACTTGTTTATAAGTTGAATATATGTTAGATTATTTAGATTAGGCATTTAGAAGTCACTTGATTTTGGTTACATATAGTATACTAGATCTTTTAAGAAAACAATTATGCGGAGAGAAGTAGAGAGAGAGAGAGAGATAGAAAGAGAGAGAGTGATACAAAGAGAGATAGCGAGAGTGAGTTGGGTAGAGAGAGAGAGGAGAGATATAGATAGAAGAGTAAGGGGAAAAGGGAGAGATAGGTAGAGAGGGAAAATGAAAGAGAGGGGGAGAGAGGGATATATATATATATGTTCTCCTAGTTCAACTTGGGAAAAGGTGTGCATAGGATCAAAGATAAAAAGGAGGCTCCTTCCAACACTTGGTACTTTTCCCTCTCATAAATATCACTCACTTTGAGCACCTTGTTAATAAGAATAGTAACACCAAAATTTGTTTTGCTCCTCATTTCCAACCTTAGACACTACTATGCTCATAGTATTATCTTTTGAATGAGACTATGCATGGTCACATCTACAACATTTAGATTTAGATTTTTCTAATTTGGCTCCTAATTTTCCACTTCACTTTGTATTTCAATAATATCTTATGTTTACATGGGCATAAATGGTCATATTATGTTTAATAAATAAAGAATTAAGAGATTAAAATCATGAGAGAGAGGAAGAAGCATCAATATGACACACAAGAAAGTTTATACACATAGCTATGAGCAAAGAAAAAGCCATAGCTCTAATAAATTTTATTATTATACCCACAAACACAACAGTGTATTATATTTGGCCATCTTAGGCATATCTACATATTTCCAAGGAACCATTCTAAATTATCAAATATACTTGTGGAGTTTGATCAAGATGCAAGGGGAAAGTTAGACACTTGAATACAATGGCCTAGTGAGTCCCCAAAGGTGCTCATGATACCACCTAGTGCTAAGTGTAGATAGTCAAATTATGTTGCATGTAATTGGTTGCAAGTTTACAATAGACATGACTGCAATCTAGAAATTTCTCCAAACTAAGGATGGTATCACAACTAAATGAATGAGACCATACCAAAAAGGATGGGACACCATATGATAGAATGCAACTATTATAAAGCTCAAACCAAAAAGAGAAGTGAGCCAATGGGCTCTTGGTCTATTGGTAAAGTTGAAAGGTTCTAAAATTGAGTCCACAAAGGATCAAGTCTTGTTGAGTGCAAGACCCTAATATCATAAATGATGAGGTTGAGATCACTCCCTAGATGACTTTGGTAGAATGGATAATCCTTAATCTTTAGGTCTCAACTTAGGAGGTTTCAACCTAAGACTTGTGCTCCCATATTATATTGCTAAACGATTATATGAATTTGATATAAAACTTTAAAAATTCTAATCTTGCATTTTCTCTTACTCTTTTTATAATCGTCCTCTACTTTCTTACTTAAACAACTATTCAAATTATGTCTCTATTGTATACATAAAACAAAAATAAAAACCAATCTTGTTAGTTGAGACACATCACATTTACTTTTCCATCGATTATTATTTGAAAAGCATTTTGTACATTTAGTCAATGGAATGTCATGCCGATGTTAATAAGGAGGTGTAAAAGTCTAAATCGAATGAAAGAGCACGTGGAAATAAATAAGATGGTAAGTAGTGTATACACGTCAAGCTACCCAATCCCTCTCATCTTTGCTTTGCTTCCCTCTATTATTTCAATTGAAATTGATAGTTTTTGCTTCCATCCATTGTTTAGATGAAAAAAAGACATTTTAGCTTTGATTGATTACAAATACGAACTTAGTCCCCATTATGAATTTGTCTCTTTAGGTTAAAATGATCGAGTAATAAATACAAATTGGAACTATTTTATCAATGTTGAGATGGAAATGGAATGTGTTTTTTTAGTAAAAGGTTATATGTTTAAATTTATATTAATTTAGAATAAGTAATTAGACAAGAAGTCAATCAACAAAACAAAATGGTCAACTAGCATTTACATATAGTATCAAAGAGGAGGAGAAATAAAATCCTTAGAATCAAAAATGCAAAGAGGAATAAAAGTATACAATAACATTTATAAAAAGAGACATTGTATCCCCATTTAAATACCATTTTCTCATGTGCTTCAATTGCATCATATGCACCATTGGTAGCAAACATGATCAAGCAGAAAACATATAACATGAAAACCTTTGTAATTTTCTTGACTAGTTGAGGGCCAAGCTCCTTTTTATGCACAAAAGTTACATTTTCAACAAAGGCTTCACATTGTGTTTGCATACTATATTTCATAGCATTGTAGACACAAATAAACCTAGGATTTTTCCTCAAATCCTTATGCAGAAAAAATCCACAAACCAAGGCATTACCCTTATACAAATCATATCCCTTTATCAAATTTTTAACAATTTTTAACCCGAAATGTAAATTTCTTGAACACAATCAACCGCTAATTATAGGTGAAGAGATGGAAATGAAATGTTAAATTGACAAGGGAATAAGAAATTTCAATTTTCATTGATTTTATTGCATTGAAAAATGATGATTTTGTTAGTCGATTGATGATCGGATTGGGAACATGAAAGTGTACATATATTGTGGATCTCTTAAGAAAATCTAGACCATAAATGATTAGGAAATACTTGTAGTCTAGTCTAGTGATACCTTTCTACTGTACAATTTGGTCTTTATGTTGCATATTTGTCCTTCACTTTAATAGGATTTATATTATTTGATCTTGAAACTTTGTTAGCTATTTATGAACAAGGGATTGTGCTAAAAGCACAATGTGACTTCTTATAAAATAGAGGGAAGATGGCCAATTTGATTGATGGGTATCAAGCCCCTTTGTTGATGATAAAAATTTGAACACACACAAAGAAAATGATGCAATGCTTAAGATGTCATTTACTAAGGTCGTGTTGAAATAATGCTATAAAGAAAATGAATTACACTATAAGAGATTCAATTGATTTTTTTTATATAATAACTAAACACCTAAGATTATTTATATATACAAGATTACAATACTAATCAACTTGAGGTATTTAATGCATGAGCCAATTAGGTAATAGAGAAATTAACATTAGGAGGAAGAAATTTGAAATTCAAAATGAGAGAACAAGCCTACACGATGACCTAATCCAAGGGATATGACCACATACATAGCCTAGTCTAGGGAGAATGAAGTCCTCATAGATCTCGAGGTATTTAATGCATGAGCCAATTAGGTAATAGAGAAATTTTAGAGAAATTGACCTTGGGAGCAAGAAATTTGAAATTCAAAATGAGAGGAAAATCCTACAACATGACCTAATCCAAGGGATAGGACCACATACGTAGCCTAGTCTAGCGAGAATGAAGTTCTAATAGATCATATTTATCTTTACTAAGCATCAAATAAGGCTATTCTTGGTGATAAGTTTAGTGTTAGGGGTAGTTTGTGCAACAAACAAGATAATTCAAGTACTAGAACTACATATTTACAATAGTGCCAACTGTAGGTGTAATACAAAGGAGTAAAAATGTAATGTATACACTTTTATCCCTTGTAATATTAAAAAAGTAACACCAATGTTAATAATGTTGTATTATAATCTTTGTAGAATTTTGATGATCTACTCAAGATTTCATGTTTCTTTTGATATTGTCTTAAAAATATATTATATTTTATGACTAAAAAGGATTGAACTAAATGAATATGGATAGTTTTTAAATTAATGATATCAAGTTTCCACAATCCATAATGTTCTTTGCAATGGTTTATGGTTTTGATTGTGTGATAATTTTTGCATCAACGTTTCAGATCACACTCTATGATCCATCATCAGGATGAGCAGAGTTGAAGGAGAGAAAGAAAGGATGCAGACCAAGAGCTATTTAAAAAGAACAAGGCAGGGAAATGAGAGAGAGGGGGCACGAAGACCAAGAACCAAAAAAGAGATAATTAAAGATATTCACATAAAAATATAAATCAAAAGGACACAGAAATATATATATAAGGAATCAAATAAATAATAAAATGAAGAAAAACTATTTAAAAATATATAAAAGGCAAGGAACCAATAAAGAAATAAATATATATCTCTAAACATTATATAAATGTAAAAATTAAAAAATAATTAACTCAAATAATAGGAAACAAAGAAATAGATAAAAATAAGGATGATAGGAGACAAACCAAAATAAAAATGAAAACAATATAAATATAAGTTTATAGATTTTAAATGTTTTTAAGAGCCATAAAATTTAGGTTTCATCATTGGATTGTCTTCTTCAACTTGTAAAAATAAATTTAAATACATATATAAAATATGTGTTTATTTATTTGTAATTGAAGTAAATGTAAGTATAAAATGCCTTTATTCATTCTATGAGATACCAAATGATATTTCTCATTAATTATATTTTAAAATTTATTACCATAGATTGTACTCTTTTCCTCAATAAAAGAAAGAAAAATCCTTTTATCATCAAAGTATTTTTCATTATATCTATCACCAAAAAAACCTTTATTAGGAATAGGTTGCCATCACATATAAAGATTTCTAGAATGTCTTTAGGTAATGGAAGTTGTGCCATAGAAAATTGGACCCTCTTGAGAAAAGAGACAATTTACTGCATAATTAGACCCATTTTTGACCCCTTCACAACCTTTCCCGTTCAAAACAACATTTATAGGCCCCTTAGACCTATTAATTTTGATCTAGAGGCTCGTTCCACATGAGAAATCACATAAAACCTGACAAACAATATTTAATAGCATCATACCTCGACAACCCACCTTCAAACAATAGTAGTGGGACCCATTCACCACCTTGGGTGAATGAGTCCCCTCTGGTGGGACCCATTCACTAAGGGTGGCGAATGAGTCCCCTTTGAGGGAAAATTCAAAATCAAGCGGGAATTTAATCAATTTAACTCTTATTTCTAGTGAATGTTAGCCTCTTAGGTCTAATTAATGAGAAAATAAGGTGTTGTTTCCTATAAATACACATTTTAAGTCATTTTACACAACTTTTGATCATATCTTATCATCACATTATCATTATCCAAGAGCAATTTCAAAGCAAAGCATACAACAACAAGTTGCATCATCAAAAGTTGAAGTTTTAGGACAACAAACTAGGGTATTTTGCAGGTCTTGAAGCTCACTAATCTTATCAAGATACAACATTGGAAAGGGTTGATGATGGATGCCTATGGTGAATCATGAAGAAATTTAGGGTGAAGAGGTGCAACTAGCCACCAAATCATACCTACTTGGACTTGGTTTCCTATTGATTCCATCTTCCATTTTCACTCTATCTTTAGATTAAGGTTTGCATTGTGTTTATTTAGTATTTGCATGTCATTTCATATCCATGTTTCATGTGTTGTAAGGTTTCTAGGGTAGAGATCTTGCATCATTTCAATCAATCTTACATGTCTTATTCTAGAATAATAGGATAAGGCCTCTTTCATGTTTCAGTATTTCTTGGTCTTTAACACATCTAAAGCTAGGTTTTATGCATATTTCTCTTCATTCAAGGTTTGATTACCTATCTAGGGGTTTGAACAAGGAAAACCCCCCATTAGACCAACACTTTTAAGCTATTTTGCAGAGATTTTCTGAGATCTGGAATCGGGATTCTATTAGAATTTTCTATACAAGTATTGAGGTGCAAATCTAAGTTTTGAATTTGTAGGAATCATAAAGTGGATTGATTCTCCATGCCTGGAGAATGAGTCCCACCTAAGATGTAGAATTGAGTCAGATGTTGTTTTAGATCCCCAGCTGTCAAAAAATAGGTTTTGTACAGAAAAGTCCTAATTCGGGACTTATTCACCCAAGGTGGTGAATGAGTCCCAATCAATTAAAATCCAAATTTCATCAATTCTCCAGTTTTTCATTCAGTCCTCCACTGCTTCCTAGGTGCACACATTCTCATAAACAACCTTTTGTTTAGTCAAATATTGCATTTTGTTCATTATTTCTATCTTTTTGCATATCACACTATGTTTTCAAACAAAGCATAAATCTTAGTTTTGCATTTGTTTCTAGTCATTTAGATTAATCTATTTCATTGAGTGTCACATAAGCATTTTTGGATCTAATCTCTCTCCTTTTAGGTGAAAAACCCTATAAGAGTCAGAGAGTCCATTAGGTCCAAAAATCTATGTCACAGAAGTAAACATCAAAAATTAAATATACATTTATTGCATTCTAACTTTTTTTCAAAAAAAATTCACTCTTCATGCAATATATTATTCAAATTTAATAGATTGTATTTTATACTAAAAGCATAAATAAATTAATATAATCATCTTGTTTAAAGTTCGTGGAAATAAAGTTAATTTCTCAATAAAAATAAAGTTAATTTATTCATGTGTATTTATGTATTTCAAATCTAAAGAAAAATAAAGATATTGTTATGATTAAGGTGTCATTTATTTTGTAATTTTTTTTCATGTTTTTCTAGTATCCTTGGAAAGTCTCCTTGGATGTCTAGGATGTAATTGGAAATTAATTTTAAAATTTTAATTTTTTCAAGATCTTGGTATTAATTATATACATTCATGAAAGGAAATGGAGTTCGCAGTGGCAGTTATGAAGCATTTTTATGAAATTTCTTAATTTAGATGTGAGGATTGAGTAGTGGGGCATTTTGAATATTGTTGGTTATTCTCATTTGGTTTGGGTGATAATTTTGGACACCTAGCTTGAGCTATTATGGAAGAGTGATAGGTCAAAGATGTCATGCATTGTTGGTATGGAGGTTATTTTTTCTATTCATGGCTCATTGAGAGTTATATTTACTATTCTTGGAAGAGCCTCTTCATTTTGGATGTGAAGTTTTTATTTTACCATGGTTTCATGATACATTTTTTTGTGGAACTATTTGTGGTATTTCACTCCCATTTCTCTATAAAGTGGAGGTATGAGATAGTAGTTTTATGAGATTGTTTTACAATTACACATGTTGCCAAAGTTCTACTAGAATGAAGAGAGTGTTAGTGTGTGGATGTATTTCATATTTTAAGATTAATATATATTTTCATTTTTTTCATATAGAATTGTTTCCAAAAGGATTTCTCCACATAAATCATGTGTTATCATAGTTTTTTAATTTATTTCTCATTTCTAATTTATGCAATCACTTTAATAATTGTTATAAATCATTCTACTCAAAAAGAAAAAAAATAAAAGAAGTGAAAATAATCATTATATGGATAAAAATGTTTAAGAATGTTAAAAAATAAATTATAAAATTAATATATTGGAGTAAAGAAGTTAAAAGGATGTAATTCAGTTATAAATCCTATGAGTAAAAAAATAAGAAAAGAAATGGTAGTCATTTTATAAGTCAAAAAATATGAAGCATTTGATTATGGGATTAATAAAACTTTTTTTATTATGAAGCGATATTTTTTAATGGGTACATTGGTTGGATAACTACCTACCAAAAAAACTATAAATATGTGCATTTGATGAGTAGGGTGATGTAAAAATTTATCTTGTTTGATTTGAGTGAGAAAATAAGAAGTGGGCACTAGAGAACAAGGCACATAAAGTGTGTCCAACTTGGGGTACAAAGTACACTTGAGATTCTTTTGGCCATGGATTTTGTGCGAGTAGGTAGGATGCAAGTAGGTATAATCCATGTTCTTTCATAGGCTCTCTATGTGTGCCACAACTTTGTTGGTGTAAATAGATGTTTTACCTATCTAGTCATTTGTAGGTCCTATTTACATTGTTAAGTCCACTTAGGTCCTAGTTGTTTTTTCTAGAAGTCTTAGTTGTTTAGATAAGATCTTATGATATCTTATCTATTTGGATTATATTTATTGCATGTGTCCAAGGTCATTTAATATTTAGTCATGTCATTTAATTATGACATAGCTATTTAATGTTGGTACATCATCACCCTTGCTTATATAAGAAAGGCTCCATATGTACAATCAATCAATCATGAATCTATGAACAACAATCAAGATCATTCTGGTAATCTTGTATCCATAATCATAGCATGATATTTTTGTCATCTCTCTTATGGAATATATTTTTTCTAATGTTTTAAAAGGATGACAAATGCAATATTAAAGGAAAGAACCAACTTATAATTAAATATGGAGTGCTTCAAGCATCTTCAAAATTAATTTCGATGGGCATAATAGTGAAAAGAAGTACACTATTAAATAATGATAGATAGTGGTTGATCCATTTGAGCTACTACAATGTCTTAAATTATTAAAGTTTTTATATGGTGGAATATAAAATTAATTTTCCCATCAAATAATTCATCATAGGGACATTTTCCAAATCCTATCGCATGTATGAAAATATAAAGGAAGTAATATAAACCACATGTTGTAAGAATTTTCTAATATTGGACAATCAAAAGGCTTGTCTAAAAGTCCTTCAATGAAAGAGAGGGATTTGAAAATAAAAAATGTTTCCAAAGTTTCCTCAAGTGAATCATGAAGTACATGTTGGAGGGACTTTCCAGCCGCAACTAAGTGTTAGAGATATTATAAGTGCCTAAAAAAGTTCAGATCTACATGGAAGGTATAGTAGTGACCTAATGGCCTCATACATGACCCAATGTGGTATGAAATATGAAAATAATATTCTCTCTTTTCTATTTTTGATTTGGTGAAAATTCTTTGTTAACCCTTAAGAACCTTCCCCTTTATTATTTTGCACTCATTTTTTCTTTATTTTGAGCCCTTACATTACTTGTTGCTTTTTGAAACTTAGTCATTTTATTGTGATTAACACATTGACACATATTATATTAGTTAATCCCACCAATTTGATAATGAGAATGAATTCACGCTTTTTGTAGTAAATAAATTACTTGTAAAGTGATGAATGTGTCAATTTTTCTTGTGATAAAGATTTATTTGCATCAATTTATTCTTTCTATCTTTTTTATTTTTTCTTTCTTTATTGGTCATGTCTAGCATAGTAAAATATATATGTTTCCCTATTTTAAGGTAACCTTGTATGATATAAATTTTAAAAATTCTTTGTGAGGGCTTCCTTAATAATTTCTTTCTCTTATGGCTTGAAACTTCTTGCTTCTTAGTTTTTACTAGGTCCCATGGTTTGATAAAATACTAGGGAAGGATTGCGCCATCTTTCAATGATTAGATAGCCTCTAGGCTCTTCAATTTTAGCACAACTATGGAATTATCACCCCATGAAGCTTATAATACTCTTATTTCAATGTTTGCATAGAAAAACCTGCCTTGTTTTTATGTCTTAATTGGTTACTTTGTGCTTGATTGCCTATTTTCTATCAACACAAAAATGAACTAGCAATAGAGAAAGGAAAAGAGACGAGGCAACTAGGTTCATGAGGATCGACTTTCCATCAACGAATTTACTTCACATCTTGGATTGCATATCCTAGAGGTGACACATTCATTTACATCATTTTACTTTACATAATAGTTCAATTCATAGATTAGTTAGTTGTTAGTTTTAGTGTACTAATTTTCCTTTTCTATACAATTGTGATATTTTCTTACAAACTTGGATATATGATAGAAAAACATTTAATTTGTTAAAGTACATTAGCTTAAATTCTTTTATAAAATTTATCATTCTAAAAAATGATATCATTTATTGTAGAAATCTCAAAAAAATCACACAAATCAAAAAATAAAGAAACAAATTAACATCTCTTCATTATGAACAAAAAATCAAACACGCCAATCAACCAAAAATTATTTCATTATTAACATATCATCCAAAAAAATAGGTTTCTTTCATAATCATTTTAGTTTCTTTTATACTTTAAATCACATTCTAAAAAACATAAAAAATAATACAAAATTTGAAAATTAAAAGACAAAAGCACGCCATAGACACTTCATTTACTCAAGCTAAGAAAACTCTAGACTTAGTTTCAATGTTCAAACCACAACCTATAAATCAAGTATCAAAAAAAATATTTGAGAAAACTAAACCAAGGAAACACAAACCAAGGCATCAAAAGAGCCTCTACTTGTATGTTCCCATTGTTGACACAATATGGAATTAAATCTATGTCCAAGAGTGAGGAGAAATTGAGTAGAATTCATTTTGAATTAGCTAAGATATTTTTTTCTAACTCTTACAACTAATATGTTTGTTGAATAGGAAGAAACATTAGAAATAATCCAAGAAGAAATGAACCACTTCCTATCCATTGAATTAGCTCACCTTGAAGCTATTTTTGAGATGTGAACATCTTCATTGAAAATACCTAGTGAGAACTTAATAATTTATGTGTAAAAATTACCACTCATAACTACACACCATAACTCAACTTAATATTGTTGCCATAATTCAAGTACTTCCTTGTGAGAGAATATTCCCCTAGATTCTCCACTACATCATTTGATTTTTCCACGAGTAGGATAGATCTATCAACCATACAGTTAAACAATGCATGTACATACATTTTTTGATTTACATGCAATAATGGTGAGTCACATTTGGAGTGTATAGATACGATTTATCAAAGTGTTGTGTGGAGGAAAAAGATCATAAACTACATCATAGTCTACTTTTAATGAGAAATTCTCTTATAATCATTATTGTTGACAATTCCTTAGTTGGGAAAATCTTTGGGAGCTCTAACACTCAAGGTCCATTTTCTTGAGAAAAAGAACATTATTTTAAAGAAATAATTATAGATATAATTATTGAGTGGTTTATAGATGTCGACATGTGTTTTCCTCCATGGTTCATAGATTGATTAGAATCACATCAACAAAATTTATAGTTGAAGAACTACACTAAAGCCCAACAAGGTTAGTCATGTCACACTAAAGATCACAATTATATTGGTCTTGATGACCACTAAGGTAGTTGGGAAGAAGAGTAATGCAAGATTAAAATATATTAGAAGTCTTATATTTTGAAGGAAAATGACAAAATTATGATCAAATTGAGAGACTAGTACAAACATTAGATAGAAAATATCACATAATTTGAGAAGAAGCTCAAGAAACATATAAAAAATATTGTAAATGAGAAAAATTACATGACACATGGGTATAGTCAAGGAGTTTTAAACATGATATATGGTTTCTACAAGTTACACAATGTTACTTGGAAAAGAGTTTGAAAATATAAAAAATCCACATAATTTTAATGATGTGGATGATATTGAGATCACTAGAATGTGAAGAGCTGCACAATAGGGTTTGATAAAATGATGCAACTATTAAGACGTGGAAAATTACACCAATAATGCGACTATGATTTAAAAGGAAAATATTTCTAAAATACTTTATTTTTTATATCTCCTTTAATAAAGTCATTCTCATAAAAAAACTCAAGTAGATAATAAATTTAGGTTTGAGATACTTTGTTATTTTATAATATTATCAGACAAAATTATTTTAAAGAAGTGTGGATATACTAGCAATCGTACCTTGGTGTGCAATGGGTATGTTGAAGAGGTGTGGAAGGTCAATTTGAAAAAAAAATAAAATTGGGTGCATTTGTGCAATACTGGTGTCATTGGAGAAGTGATATGCATAGATTTACAAGTATTCAAACACACTTGAAACAAAACCTTTGAATCATGAAAATAATTAATCTCCTTTACCATAAATATCTACATGCATGGGTCCATTTTGTTTGGCATTTCTATTTGGGAGAAGTGATATATAGGTTAAATGTTTGGCATCTTTGATTAATTTAACTGTCAAATGTTATGTCACAAGCAATACCATCCAATATGAGTTCAAATAAAGAGGCAAAAAAATTTCAAAACACATAGCACACTGACAGATGACAAAAATCTCTCATGCAACAAATTTCTCAAATGAGACTATTTGAATTGATGCGTACCCTAAAAAAAATAAGAAACGGGGAGAGGGAAATGTCTAGTTGTAACAAAATGTACTTACCTTTTTTTCTATAAATTTCCATACCTTGTTCCAAAGCTCTCATTTTTTTTACACTAGGTAGAATGCTGACAAAATTTATGAGATTTGGCTTTACACCTGCAAATCGCATTTTCTAGGAATTTTGTTGATTTTTTTTAACAAATTCATATTGTGCAATTATGGCAGGTCATGAGGTAATATTTGTTTGAGGCATTTATCAAACATTATAACTCCCTTATTCTTTTTAAAATTCCATTTCTATAGTCCTACTTGTTGGTGAGGCCTTTTGTGAGAACTATGGTAAATTATTATTTACTAGTTGTAATCAATAATTAAAAATTAAAAATTTGACCACATTAACAACCTATTTTTGGTCGAGGAACTGATTGGAAGGGTAAATTTCCTTTGTTGCAATAGCTACTTGGTATATTATGAGTCTACTCAATTTTTCTAGTAGTATTTGCATGGATAATGGTCAAGACTACATTAGTGCAGTATGACCAATTTTTGGGCTTGAGGCAGCCACACTTTGTAAATTACTACATGGAAGATGCATGCACTACATTTCACCACATCAAAATAATGCTCATGTTCATGTCCATTACTATGATTATGGTTATGGTCATGGCAATATTCATGATCATGATCATGGTTGTGGTTATGGTTATGATTGTGATTGTGCTCATGGCCATGGTCCTCTTTGAAAATACCATGATTAGGATCATGATTGTGAAGATGATTTGCATGCCCATTCACATGCGATTCATTACAACATCCATTGATGATGATGAGGAGGAGCATAAAAACCTTTCTCTCATTTCAAGAGAAGCATGTTGTGGAATGTTACAATCAAGTTTTTTCTAGCACAACCATCCACAAGTAGATATAACTGAACTGTAGATTTTTGGCACCCTAATCTTTTCTAGCACTTTTAGGTTTTTTCACCTAAAAGGAGAAAGTAGAGCCAAAAGTCTAGGTAGGTTCACTCAAATTATGCAATGTATGATGTTATTTGAACTAAATGGAATTATCTAAGTGCAGTTATATGAACTAATTGACTGATTATGTAGGCAAAACCTAAGATTTATGCAATGTTGGAAAACACAATGTGATATGCAAACAATGAACTGTGAATGAACAAATGTAAAATAGAAGAGAAAAGGTTTGAATCAAAGTGCACCTAGGTAGGGATTGGAGAATCAAGAATCTTCTGAATGTTGTTTGAAATTACAAAAAATCACCAATGGGACTCATTCACCACTGATGGAAAATCAGTTCTGCTTCTGATGAAAACTGTCGGGAACAGGTTTTTGAGTGTCAGGATTTGGAATCTGACAAAATATAGATTTCCAACCTTAAGGTGGGACTCATTTTCCACTTATGGCGAATCAGTCCTCTCCCAAAATTTTGAGAAATCAGGGGACAATTCTGTAGCACCAGATCTAAGGTTGTCTGCTTGTTAGTTTGTCAAAGTGAAATCTACAGAAAACAGATAGAATGTCTTCTCCAAGCTTGAAATAAGATGTAGTTGACTTGAAACACTTTTTTGACTTCTTGTCCACTTTTCAACACTTAAATGCTTGTCAAATCTACATACACAAGTCTGCAAACACACATGCAAAAGAGGAAAAATGGTTAAGGGTTAGGATATAGGGATTTGCCTTGGTCAAATCCCACTTTGGTAATCAAATCCTTAATGAAATAATGAAGTGAAGGAGAATGATAAAAATATAGCATGCAAATGTTATCAACTTACCAAACCCTTATTGAAGAAAGTCTGAAGATATGTCAATGGATGCTCCAACATGCTTGATTATAGGATACAAAGTGATCAAATGTAAATGGAATGCTTGAATGAGTTAAGATATTGTAGGAGATGTAAAATGAGGAGAAAAACACTTATTTATGCATTCTTGTGCCTTAGTAACCCATTAATACCTCATCACAGGTCGACATCAAGTAATTTTGAATAAAAACCCAAAAGGAAATTTGAAAATGTTTGAATTTGGAGCCAAGAGGGACTCATTCGCCACCCATGGTGAATAGGTCCCACCTTGGACTTGGAAATGGGTGTCAGGAATTAAGTCACATTTAATATTATTTGTCGGGTTTACATTCAAAAATACACTTAATTAAGCCTTATAAGGACATAAAGGGGTCAAATAAAGCATAAGAAAGGTGTAAATAGTTAAAGTAAGCCTAGAAAAGTGTGAAATCTTGTTACAAGACTTTACAACACTTCAAAATAGGACTTGATTAGTGATGAAAAGGTGATTTTTAGGTGAATTGTAATGAATAGAGCCTAGAAAAGTGTAGAATTTTTTTACAACACTTCAAAACTCCTTCAGAAGACATCATAATTTGAATTTTAAGGACCTAAATGTGCATATTCAAGCCATATTACATCAATAAATCAAAGTAAAATAGACCAAGCATCTTAAAGAAAGGGCTAAAAGACCATGGAAATGAAAAAGGGGCCATTTTTGTACAGTGCAATAACCCACAAAAGCACCACCAAGGATACCTTAGTCAATAGGAAGAATGCAATAATTATGTATATTGTCCTCATTGATCTCCACCCTATTCTCACTACACCAACAATCTTCCTTATGCCATTAGACATGAGAGCTACATTTACAGATTCCATGACTACTGCAGAGCCTTCCATACCCATAGCTATGCCCACATCTATTGTTGCTAACGTTGATGCATTATTAATTGCATCACCCACCATGGTAGTTAAGACCTCTTACTTTAGCTCCCCAATAAATCTCAGGTTATCTTCTGGGAGTATTTGAGCATGAACTTCAATTTCTCCTACCTACACACCATTACCAAGACTCAATCAAGTAAAAATGTTGTGATAGGATTGCCTACTCAAATGAGCCATTTAAGGCATGCAACTATTTTTCAACTTATACAAGAGATGAGCAACTGTGCATTATATAAAATAATACTTAGCCGTAACCATAATCAACCTACCACAAACCTCATACAACCCTATCCAGACTCATGCCCTTGCTAGCCTATCTTGCCATGAGAGTGAAGGGTCATAGAGCTTGAAACAATAACATTGATGGTAGAAGCCATTTTCTTTTTCATGAAGGACGAGGGCCCGCCTTAGGTGTAGAAGAAGGCACCATCTCACATAACTGCTTGGAGCTTCCTATAGCCTTCCTATTTGAAACAAAAGAGGTCATCTCTACCATTGAAATAGAGGAACCCTTCATAGTTATCTATTAAGAATTAAGGTTTTTAGAGTCCATAAAATTGAGTAAAAACTTTTGAAAAATATTCTACACAAATTTTCCCAAAAGCTTTTATTCAACCACTATCTACTCATCTAATAGCTTATTGCATCTGGAAGCTAAATTTGAATGAAAACACAAGGTGATTAATAATTATAATATTATTGTTACAAATTCTCCATAGAAAATTTAAAGTCTATAACATAGACACACAAAAAATTTAAAGTTTGTATCAAACACACCCACAAACAAAAACTTTAAAGTCTGTATCAAAAACACACACAAACTTTAAAGTCTATATCACACACACGTTCACACATTCAAATTGAAGGTTAATACATTTTGAACTATCTATCCTTATAAATCCAATGCTTGAAATTGAAATTGATAAGGAAATCCATGGTTATAGGTGGAAGATGACATAAGATATAAGTATGAGATCCTTGAGATGGGCTTGCCAAACCTCAAGTGAAAGTTTCCTTTGCTTGGAGATTCTAAAAGGCATATAACTGGCAAGATCCCAATTTGACTACTACACATGACTAACACTGAAGGAGAAAATAGTTGAAGCATCTACAAAAGAATAGTTGAATGAATCGAAAGAATGTCCTTGGTTGAACCATCTATACAATATGGGTACATATAACATACATTTAACAATCAGGTTTTTTAGACTGGAGGATCCTGAACCATAGGAGAGAGCAACAATTTCGACAACAAAGAAGCATGCATTTTCCTTAACAAGTCCAACTATGAACCAACTAGTCATTCAAAAAATTAACATCATTTTTACCATTCAAATTAAAATTAAAAGCATGCATAGGAGAATATATGTATTCTAAATTGATAGAGACTGTCCCTCTAGAAATTGGTTGAGTTGATGACCAATTCTTTTCCTTGCTCTTTCATACTAGCATAGAATGCCATTATTTTAAAAGTTGAAGAGGAATTGATACTTAAAAGTATAACTAAAAAGAAACCATGTAAATTTCCTATAGCTAGCATTAAATCATCCAATTTTATCCTTTAAAAAAAGATTTTCACAAATTCTATGCAAAAATGGATAGACAATGTAGATAAGACAAATACATTGGGAAGCTAAAATAATGTCACCTGTAGCTACAATGGTCAGGGTACTGCCGCTTGTTTTCTCTTTTGAAGGAGACATGGGATTTGGTTCTCCTTACTCCACCATATGAAGAATTTTAATGGGGTAGAGCCATGGGTAGAAAGACAACATGAGGTGTATATGAGGATGGTGGATTGGGAACCACATTACCTTTTTCGCCCCTATAGATGATGTATTTTCAACTCTTCCTCCAGATACACTATAGGGTCTTACAACTGAAAATAAGGTTGTCATTCTTAAGTACCTATTATTTTAATGGCTCAATGAAGTTTGGTACAATTGTTTGGGTAAATATCTTATGCCATCTCACATGATATTTTGTCAAACAATTCATGTGCCTTTTCTATGCTTCCACATTTTGCATGCATGTCTACTAGAGCATTTCCAACTGCAATATATGAAAAAAACCCTCCTTCCATGATGCTTTGATGGATGTCCATATATTATTCCAAAACTCCCATTTTGGCACAAGTAGGGAGGATACTGCCGAAGGTTGTGGAATTTGGCTTTACACCTACAAATTGAATTTTCTTGAAAGTTTCTAAAGCCTTTTCAACAAATCCATTTTGTACATATCTGCAATCACTATAGTCCATGAGATGACATTTTTTCAAGTATTTTGTCATACAGTTTGCATGCCTTGTGATGAAAGAGCATCTTGACCATGTCATGATCTAGGAAGAAAATCTTGAAGGTTGATTAAATTTTTGTTGTTTCACATTGCTCAAGGGTCATTTTCCATGTATTAAAGTCCTTAGGAGGTCAATTTTTAAGTTTGATGTCAAAATTTGAATAAATGTAAAAGTTGTCATACAAAAATGCAAAATTGCAAAAAGATGTAAACTTGGAATATGAAAGGTCATTTTGGCTCTAGGTGTTGATAGGAAGTTAGAAAGCAGATGGAATTTGAGGAGTCATGTGTAAGATTCCTTTAAAAGGCCATTTGTACATTTGATCAAGTGTGGGTGATTGAGTTTTTGGTTCTGATTAATAAAAGGCACTATTTCTGGCATGTTTACATAGAAATTATTTATTCTTTGATGTTGTACGGCCCTGTATGAGAATGTGTTCATGTCTAATTGATAGTAAGTAATATATATATCAATCAAATTCCATTTAAACTTGGTTTCATGCAGATTGGTGGGGATTTGAGTTAGTTATGGTGATTTCTTTGAAAACTATCAAAACCCTGAATTAGGGTAAACAAGAACTTAAGATTTTATGTTTCTCCTATTTAATCTATTGAAATTTGCTAATATTTGGTGGAAATAATCTTGGTAGCCTCTCTTAAAGTTCTAAACCAAATGTTTAAGTTTGATGTGTGGAAAAAGAAATTTTATGACAGCAAACCTAGGTACATATAGAAAAACATAGTTTAGCATGTGGTTTTGATCTAGGGTTTGTGTAAAGGCTTAAGGAAATGGAAATCTAATGGTTTTGTAAGCTTTTACAAGTCAGATAACAAATTTTTGAAGTATTGGATCAATAAATTTGTGTTTGGAGTTAATGAATCCAATAAGCCCTTGATTAATCAAAGCCTAATTAGGCCTAAATAGAACATGGCCAGTCTTGCTTTGAAGTTGTTTTCCCAAAGAAACTTATATTGGTTTTGAGTTATGTTCTAAAAACCATTTAAGGGTATCTAAAAGGGTAGTTATAGTCTTAAGTTGAGGTTTGGAACAAAAGCTATGTTTGGTAGTTCATAGATGGATGGCTACAAAGAAAGTAAATAGTCAAGATCTTGTGTTTTGTGGATGTGAATGGTGTTCACTTTGGACAACAGTGTTTTCCAAAGATGCTTGGGTGTATTTAGAGTCACTATTTGACAAGGTTGGGTGAGATTTTGTATGATTGAACCTATTCTTGTTACTATCTTGTATGATAGGCTTATGACAATCATGTCTTGAGTTCTCAAATGAAGGTTTAGTATGAGTATTTGATCAAATGTTTAAACAAGGTTTGGGGAATGAACTAATGTGTTTGTACAAGCATAATCGTACTTTTTTGGGGCATTAAGAAACTGAAATGGGCCTTGGAATTTGGTGTTGCTTGATTAAGTGGCCTAAAAAGGTCTAATTGCTGATTTGGAACGGTCTATTATGTAAGTTCATATGTTTGAGTTATTTGTGTTGGTGATAGAGATTAAGTTGGTCATTTTAATGTTGCTTAAGGTGATTTGAGGAAACTTCAAGTGACTATGTGCCTTATTCTCAGTTAGAAGGTTTTGATTTAAGAGTTTTGTGAAGAAGAATGAGTCCTAGATGCAAGGACATGAAAGATTTGTTTGAGTTTTGTCAAGTGAGATTGAGAGAGTGATTTTTTCTTCCTTTGATTGCATCACCTTGTTAATACTTCCATCTTTTGCATGCATGTCTATTAGGGCAGTTGTGACCATAATATCATGGATGTCCATGCCTTATTCCAAAGCTCCCATTTTGGCATGGGCAGGGTGGATGCTAGCAAAGGTTGTGGAATTTTAACTATAAACCTGACAACTGCATTTGCTTGGAAATTTCTAAAGGCTTTTCAACAAATCCATTTTGTGCATATCCTACATCCATTGCAATCCACGAGACAACAGTTTTTTGAGGCATCTTTTCAAACACTTCATGTGCCTTGTCTATGCTTCCACACTTTGCATACTTGTCTACCAGGGTAGTTGCAACTACAACATCTAAAAAATGGTGAGGTAATGAAAAAACATGTTTACTGCAAGTTTTTTATTTAGTATTTCAGGAACTCGACCAACAACGAATGAAATACTACAAAAATTCAATGGTGTAGATAGTTTTCATTGTCTTGCATCAATTGTTGAACAGTTTGCACCATGGATTATGAAGTCAGCTTGCCTCTGTTCAAATCTTGACAATCAATGGATGAAACAAATTCAATCATCTTGCAAGGTACGACAAATGATACCAACCATCCATCGCCCATTTCAACTTGGTCTTCTTCAAATAAGGATACGCCCTCGGCATAAATAAGGATATGCCTTCGGCATAAATAAGGATACACCTTTGATGTAAATTATAATATATAAAATTGTTTATTACGCCAAAGGCATGTCCCTATTTGAGCTTTTGGAGCTCAATTTTTCAATCAACAGTTTATAAGCACCAGAGGGCCTAGTTGATAGTGTGGTAAAATGCATCTGTAGATTGAATCATTCCTCATGTTCATTGTTGTTGGTCTATAACTCCTTGTCAGCATTGCTCTTCACTTAAAGTGCTACTCCACTGAAGGAACTTGCACTTGTTTGAATGTAACTCCTTGTCAAATAGATCATCACCATTTCTACAAACTGGGAGACCCTCATCAAAAACAAAAGGAAACATATGTAAACTACTACCTTCAATGAGAAAACCAGTGTCAATAGTCTGTCACCATCTATTGATATTTTCTTCTTATTTCCATCTCCAAATTTCCTTCACTCTTTTATTGAAGTCTTTAATTAAAAAAATTTTACATTTATTTTACGTTTCAACTAAGCAGGATACCAAACTTGTAGGAAGATTGGTTTTGGTTCATGGGGTAAGAAAATAGTTTTTATTTTTTTAACTATTTACAACATTGTTTTTTTCCAAACGCAACCACTTCAAACTCTTTAAGAGGTATTCACTCTACCCAAACACTATTTTGTTTCCTACCAACATTTTTACTTAAGCTACGGTTTTATGATATTTTTTATGATTCTTAATTGTAGCGGGTGCTTTTAAGTTTCCTACAATTTCTACTCACTCTATTTTTTTTTGTGAAATTTTTAACATCATTCCATTCTCAGTGGCCTATTATTTCCAAGTGTTGCTCTTTTTAACCACTCAGTAGCCTATTATTTTTAGGTGTTGATATTCATACTTGGTTTTCAATCTCGTGCCATTTTGAGGCTTAAAAAAAGTTTGAAAACATAATCTTTACATGCCTATAATGCCATGCATTGTTGTAGGGAAAATCAAAGTTCTTCAAAACCAAAAAACTTGTTGAATAAAAACGTGGTCCTCTACCCATTAGGACATGGCCATGGGTTGTCAACCTCTTTTGCATATTAAAAATTTCCTATGTATTTGGAATGTTTTCTTGACAGGGAAACAAATAGTCACACACCATCAAAGAAGTTGTAAATAGAGGCTCATGCTTATTAGCAGAAAGCCAAAATTTCAAGAGTATACCTATAGAAGCAAACCTTAGGGTTTGGAAAATAGGATTTCAAAGTGCAATCTTTCCTTGGTTTTTAGTCCCGTGCCATTCTAAGGCTTTAAAAAAGTTTGAAAACCTAATATTTACATGCATGTAATGTCATGCATCCTTTTAGGGAAAATTAAAGTTCTTAAAAAAAAAAATTGTAGAATAAAAACGTGGCCCTCTACTCATTAGGACATGGCCATGGGTCATCAACCTCTTCTGCCTATTAAAAGTTTTCTATGTAGTTGAAATGTGTGCCTCACAAAGAAACAAATAGTACGATGAGATTGTATGTAGTTTTATCAAAAGGGTAAACATTAGGTTGTGCAACTAAAATTTATCATCTACAATTTCTATCTAATTTCTAGCTTTTAGTAAATATTACTAATGCTAAATCATATATTATTCATGGCTGATGAGAAATTGCAAATTTTTAGTTGTACAATTTATTCATGGCTGCAACCAACTTCCTCATATATGCCCATCTCCATCTTAGGAAGAAGACACGTAACAACAATTACAATCAACAATAACCAAACACAGAAATGATCTTAATACAAAGATAACTATCTCCAAAGGCAAGCGATTAAGAACCAAAATTGTGGAAACAAGCACCAATCCAAAGGTAAGCACCAACAATCAGGCTCACATAAATGATCCCTCCTCTATGAAGCAAGATTACAAATACTTAGATTCAAAAAATAAACATATCTCTAGAGACAAGGATACTATGTAGATGCTTTGCAAATATGAGGGCCATTTAGAGGTGTCGGTCTTGTATAATTCCACAGGCTAACTTAGCTAGATTTTGTGTATCTATAGTATGACTTTGGAGTCTCAACTTTGAAACATTTTGAATTCCATAATTTGTTATCATAATGCTATTTCATAAACCATAAATCAAAAATATTCATATTCTTGTTTTGCAAGGAACCATTTTAGAATTACAATTCATTGCATTCTCCTCTTTTTTTAGGAAACACATTTACAAGAGTTCTGAATTGAGATACAGCTAGAGAAGGATAAATATATTTTTCTAACCAATGTAGTGTCAGAGATTTGGACCATGGTTGAAAAAATAGAACCTAGGAAAAACTTGCTAGGCCTAAAATTTGAATTGGAGTTGGGAAAAATAGGGCAAAATTTCCAAACATAAAAAAACATATAAATTTGTAAAATAATATTAAAACGCATGCATAAAATTGAATTTAGAGAACTCATAAGTAGCTTTTCCTTAATTTATATGATTTTAAATTTATTGACTTTAGCACTTCATTTAAGTGAAATTTTTGCTCTTTTACAAGTTTCTTTTTTCATATCGATAAGCATTGAGAATATTTCCAAACATGGTTTATGATGTTTGGTTGCCTCATTCACAGTAAATTGAAGAATTTTTTTAATTTTGTAACTTTAGCAGTTTGTTGAAGTGAGATTTTATTCTTTATCTAGATTTCCTTTTTCATATTGATAAGTGCTTTGCCTTAAAACAATATTAGATGGTGCAATTGGGAAATAGTAATATGATGCTTAAGTCAATTCAAATGTCCTTGGGGACATTTCCCACATTTTGAAATAAAAAATGAGGATGTATAGACATCACTGGTTGGTCTGTGACATCCTTAGTCTTTGGGAGATGTCACTTGATGATCCTTGATGGTAGGGGTTGTGATATATGTAAAAATAAACCAAAAAAAGAAAACCCCTAAAAAATAAATCAAAACAAAAAAGCATGATATATCTACAGATTGAATTCCACAAATGAGGCTTTCCAGATTGTTTCTTTAGACTTAGTGACCGCGGGCCAATATTTCTGTTTGTCATGCTTTTTCAAAATATCAAATATATAATGTTTTTCCTAAAATTATTGAGTATATGTTGTTTGTGCTGAGTCAACGTAAGCCAAAAATTAGTCTATGTAATTTGTGCTGAGTTTGATTTTGGTATCATTGTTCGACACAAATGTAAATAATAAGAACAACATTTAGAACTATAATATTTGAGCAACAATTTGGAAAAATATTGCATGTTTCTTTAGATTGATAGGGAAAGTGGTGACTTCAAAACAAACCATTTATTTAAAGAATGAAATACAGTTAATTTCTTTAGAATGAAATATTAGCACCCCCTTTATGTCTCTCCTAGCTATCTCTCCCTCTCTCCCCCATCTTCTTAGCTATCAAGGTAATTTAACTACATACAAATTATATAATTTACAGATAAATAAATGGAACATACAAAAAAAAAAGTCACAATAATCCATGTTCATTTGTGCAAAAGGGTTATTATTTGTGCACAGGCCAATGATACAACATCAATCTTGGCTTGATCATGCAAGTTTAAATTGCGAATTATTGCTCAAATTATCTAAGAATGAAAATTGGGAGATTTTTGGCTAAAGTAGGGTTTCAGTCGATAGTGTTAGGATTTCATTCAATATCTTTGGTGTTTGGATCGATAGTTTTAGGGTTTTGGTGGAAGAACCATTGATTTAACAACTTTAGATTTAAATATAGAGAAAAGCATAAATTTATATACTTTTAGTTACTTAAGATTTCCTTCACTCTTTTATTGAAGTCTTTTATGTAAGCTTTCTTACGTTTATTGTATGTTTAAACTATGCAGGATACCTAACTTCCTTTTTACAAATTTTGGCCTCTGTATTTTTAACGAGGGTCTCCCATCTCTTAGATTTGGTGCTTCATATTATTAGTTGTCACATCACTCACTTGTGATTTCTTCTTCTTCAAAATTAGTTTTCAAAGAGGTATGTTTTGACTTCTATTTCATCGAGTTTAATAGATTGTTGGCTTAAATGCATAGTGTTGTGAAGATCTTGTTATTCCAGCCTAGCTCTGAATCAGTTTTTCAACAATGTGCAACTATTTTTTTTGTCTATCTTTAGTTTGTAATTATCTCAATGTCACAGTGGAGTCATTTATTTGATAGTTTTCTACTACCATTTGCATTCATTTTAACTAATTTGGCTCCCCTCGCTACTAGAAACAACACACAAAAACATAATTAAATGGTGATGGCTAGGAAATGTTCATGATCTATAACTAATTGAATTTCTATGATTTGAAAATAAAGCAAGAAATGGATGGAGAGGTCACCCTTGATGATTTGAAAATAACGCATTTGAGAGGGTAGTTATCAACTTCTTTGGTTAAAGCATCTCTAATTGAGGTCCTTCCCAACCAATGCTGGAATGATCACTTGTAATCTCCAATAAATACTCTAATATCTTTGTCACCATGTTCTTTTTACTAAATGTTGATAGTAAGCACAGTTACTTTTTATGTGATACTTTTGCATGTTCATTTCAAACTAAGCAATGTCATATAATTTACTTGTATGTGTTAACTTTGTTATTATGTAATTTCTATTTTCTTAGTTGTCAAGGTAATTTGTATTTACTTTGCATATCCTTTTGATTTAATGTTATGTTGTTAGGCATCGTTTATCCCTTCTACACATACTAAACAACCACTTACAATTTGTTGGTGTAATAATTTAAATAACCTATAATCAATTATTTGCATACCTTAGTAAGATATTTGAAGTTGTACTCATACGAAAGGTTGTATGAACCATTTTGAACTTCATAATTACTAGTGAAACATTTCTTTATTGTTTGAATTCCCTACACTTAGCTTTCCTATAGGCCAATCACTTCAAATGTCTTCCAACGTCATCATGTCTACATTAACTACAGATGCCATTTCTAACACCCTTTCAGGCATGTCAGATGTAGATCCCTTTCTACAAGTTGTATCTATCAATAGCATTGAACAGCCTCATGCTACGCTTGTCAAGTATAGTATCCAATTGTCGAATGGGGCACACACACATCGTGCATTTGTTTCCCACCCAATTCAATGAGCTTGTCATGGAGGAATATTTAGTCAAAGGTTCTATTGTCCACCTCAAAGAATACGATTGCAAAAAATTTCATAGATTCACGTACATACATAATTACTATATAGTTTTAAGTTCTTGTTGTTTAATCATGTACATTTCATTCACTTTCAAGTTGTCCTTTCCTTGCAGGGCTATCGTAATTCATAGCCTGGAACTTGTCACAAAAAATGCATCAATTATTGGAGCTCCAGTTGTTATTCATCAAGCTACACTTTGTACACCCTCTAGTAGCTCTCAGGGGCCATTGGCCACCACTCAATCTCCCAACGCTTCACTTTATGAACCATCTGAACCAACTCCCATTGCAACCTTAACGCCATACCATAAGCTTTGGTCCATTCAAGGTCGTGTCCTTGCTAAAAGTCCAATTCATGAGTACCAAAACTCAAGTAATGATAGGAAAGTCTTTGGTTTTGATTTTGTAGATAAAGCAGGGTCTGAGATACATGTTACCTGCTTTAATGATCTTATAGATAGGTTCTACCATGTCATTGATACCAACAATACTTATACCATCTCCAATGGCCACATCAGAGTTAGGAACACAAAATATAGTAGTGGAAAAAACCCTTATGAAATATTCCTCCACAGCTCCTCAACCATAACTCCATTCACCTGCATAGACTCCACTATACCAACACACAACTACCATATCAAAAGCATTGAATCATTAATTTCATTGCATATTAATTCCTTGTAGATGTCATTGGTATTGTTCTATCTATCTCCCATGCATCAACCATTCGCAAGAGGGATGACATCAAAACAACAAAGTGTACAACTACAATCATTAAAATGTCCAGCCACACCATTGACATCGCACTTTGGGGTAGCCATTTCCAAATTGCTAGGAAACAACTAGCTAACCTTCCCCTAGAACCCAACCCACCGATTATTTTGATTAAAAGTGGTCGTATAACCACATGGTCTGGAAAGTCTATAGATACTATCTTTGCAAAAATTATTCTAATCAATCCCAACTTGGTTGAAGCCTCAATAGTACAGACTTGGTATGCCACTATAGGGATTTCCCAACCTTGTCTTTCCCTCTTGAAGAGCCAGTTGTCGACCCCAAAATTTAAAAAAACCTAATTCCTATTTCAAGTAGTGTGAAACCAAGCTGTCTTGACAAACAAAATATTTTTGTAAAGGCCACTATCACAAAGCTCCACTTAGACAATTTCTACTACCTATCATGCCCTCACATGGTGGAAAGAAAAAAGTGTAAGAAAAAGGTTGTTCAAATTACCCCAGGTGCATTTAAATGCCCCAAGTGTTCTGTAGAGATTTATACATGTGATTTAACCTACATGATAAAGATGGACTTGCAAGATGGTGGAGGCCATCTTCTTGATGTTACTGCATTTGATGAACCGGCAACAACATTGTTAAGAGTTTGTGCAGAAGACTTCCAACTCCTACTAGCAGAACCCGATGCAGCAAGCAAAATTTTGCACACAGTTGTCAACTGTGATTTCTTCCTAGCACTTGTACCATCCAATCAAATGCTTTTCATGGGCGTGAAGCACAAAGAATTGTTACCACAACTATTAAACATGCTTAGCGTTTCTATTATAGGCTGTTGAAGTACAATTTTCATGTCATGTGCAATTGTGCATATTTGTAAGCACAACAAATAGTTACATAATATATATATATATATATTTCCTTTTTTTAATTGAAAACCACTCTACTTCATAATGTCTGTGGAATTTACTCTCATGCATTTTCACATTTAATAACACATCTACTTGCAATATATGAAGAACAAAATTTAATCGTTTCCTTTTTGGAAGAATTATACTTCCAAATCTTTTAGCATACTTCCAATTGCATTGGAAAAGATTGAACTTATGTACACTTTCATATCCATTTCAAGTTTGAAACATATAGTACTGAAACAAACCAAAGAATATACAATTTTTTATTCCCACCTCTTCTTGTTTCATGGGATTTGTAATTCTTTTCGTCCAATCAATGTTACTGTCATCTACTCGATGTATTTAGTTTACACAACTATACTGAATATTTTATTTTCCCATTCTGAGAACATTTATTACTCCAAGCTTTTATGATGTTATCCTCATTAATGTTGCACCTTCTATGTAAACTTTCAATGACATACAATCTTGTGCTTTCATAAGATTCTCAATGCTTTTCTTCCAAGCAATGTTATTGTGTACTGCTTGATGTAATCAGTTTAAATTATATTACTTAATGTTGAACCTTTTATCTAAACGTACAGAAAATACAATATGGATTTGGAAAATTCAAGCTTGCAAGTTAAGTGAGCTCGTCGTAACCAGCAACAACGAGACCGCTACCATGCACAGAAAGACATCGTCAATAGAAGAAGATGTGAAATCACACAAAACTCCCTTGCTACCACCTCCACATCTACACTCCCTTCCTCCGCTTACCCTACCTAGCTCCATCTGCCTCCAATATTTCCTCAAACCTTTTTTGCTGCAAGAAATTATTTCCATTCTATGCTAGACAGACTTGCACACATGTCGACTTGTCTAGTCTGCATGGAACAATATCCAAGTATAAAGATAAAAAAATTAAATGGACTTTCTACTTGTTATAGATGTGCAGCTAAAAAAATGGCCATTGCTTCTTAGCATGGAATAACATGGACCCTGGTGAGCAACCTCTATGTTTAAAAAAACTCACTCAAGTTGAAGAAATGCTAATAGCTAGGGTTAGCCCTATCCTTCAAGTAACCTATGCAAAGGGAGGCTAGCTAAATATACTGGCCACACTATTTCCTTTCCTTAAGATATTTCTATGATTGCTACACACTTTCCTAGATGTATAGATGAATTAGACATCCTATTAGTTAATAGGAAAAACATCAACCAACAAGATTATAGCTTCTTCGTGAGTAGAGGGTGTGTTTATGATGCATTGCATTATAAAACCACGCATGACCCATAATACCAAAATGTGTGCTTAGATGAGGTTGCATTAGCATGCCTACCAATTGCTTCCACTAGCATTACCGACCTCCTACCTGCAACAACTACAATTACTAGCCCAACAACTACAACCTCTACGTATATAGATGCTACAACCTTTGACCCTTCTGAAGAAAATGTTCACCACTCGACTTCCTTTGTAGCTAACCTTCCACCAACACATACAAAAGTCAAAGAATTGTGTTCTATACTACAACTACATCAAGGCTAGCCAACCTTATCTATGGACTAGCCACCCATTTCACCATCTCCCATCATTGAGTACACCACTGAAGGATTGTTTGTTATGGCTTTCCCCACTTTGTTTCCAAAATTCATACCCGCTTTCAAACAACAATGCATGCAAGAAGTTAAATTACATGAATATGCTTTCCACTTTCTCAAGTACTTTGATAATAGGTTTGGCCAACACCCTCACTTTAGGTACTTCATACTCAATATTATTATGTGTCATCATAGCCAAGCCACATCATCTGTATCTGTCCATAAGCACATTGATACATGCTTTCCAACAATAATTTTTGATCTTTGTTAGCGATTAAAGGACCTTCCAGATGAAAAAATTGTTGAGCAACTCATGCGCTTTGGATCATCAATTCATGGAACACACCATTTTTGGAACCATTGTAGAGGGGAGCTCTCTGATATGGTTATCCAAGTTGGTTTCCCATCGCTATTCTTCACACTTAGTGAAGTTGATACAAAATGGCCAGACCTACACAAGATCATGCCATCAACCGCACCTTCAAATCTACAAAGCCGCTTATAAATGGAGGGTACAAAACATTGTTCAAAATCTACACCTTGCTGCCCACTATATGCACCATAGGTTCACTGCATTTTGTGAAGAGGTTTTGGAAAAACTACTTGGCGCAATTGACTACTGGTACAGGTAGTTTTTTCCACCCTCATTCATTTCCAATGGATACCATTAAAATACTTTCTAAACAAAGATTCTACTAGGTATGAATGGCAACACAGAGGCTCTGCACATATTCATCGTTTCCTCTGGCTACCAGAAGCACTTGATATTGGGAAACTACAATGGAATAACCTTCAATCGGTAAAAAATTCCATTCAATACATTGAAAGGCATGTCTTTGCATGGAACCCACGAGCACTACTTTGAAGGAACCAAGCAATTCATCGATCTCTTGGCGATGACCCATGTTTAATGGACAGTAGAATTATTTTGCAATCCAAACCTCTCATTGACTACACTAAACGGGTCAATTGTGTTCAACACCATACTAAGTGTACCTTACAAACATGCCTTAGGAAAAAAGGCCAATCGCTACAATGTCGATACAAAGCCCTTTGGGCCATTCAAGAACTTTCAACCCTTACAATTGATGAAACTGGCCAACCAAAATTCGTCGATGCTCACAATGATGACTACTTAAACCTACACAACCCTTCCATCCTCTCCATTTGGAGAGCTAATATTGATTTCCAACCTATTATATCTATCCACCTAGTCCTCAAGTATATTGCAAAATATGCATCAAAAGATGAAAACAAGTTAGAAACATATCATGCAATGCTATCTCGCATTTCAACTAATATAGACTTTGACAAGCCCATCCCAACATCTTTCAAAAAAATGCTTGTTGATACACTAGTTGACTATGATATTGGAGCCCAAGAAACTTGCCACCTCCTACTTAAACTTCCACTCATCCTATCAAGCCAAGCTTTTGTCTCTTTAAATGTGAACCATAAAAACTTTCAACGAGTGTTCCTCTCATCCAAATCAACCACCACCTCCCCAAATACCATTGATGCGTACATGGCCCGCCCAATACATTTAGAGGCTATGTCACTTCTTGAGGTCACCCAAAATTGGACCTACAAGGCTTCTCAAAAGCACTACCAATGGAAAGAGTGGTCCACTAAAGCCATTGTTCGTGTCTCCCCATGCTTCACCTCCATCCATGGAAGAGACAACAACCGCTTCAAAGCATTTTGTTGGAGTGAGCTACTACTGTACAAACGATTCTGCAACATTCACAATGAATTCATTTTGTCATCCACTCCTATTATAGAACAATGGGAGAGTTTTGCATCTAGTTATCATCCTTGGCATGTGCTCCACACACCATCAGAGCCTTCCAAAGGAACCGATTCTACATCCTCTTCTAATGAAGAAGGAACAATGCAGGATAACAACCCATCTGATTGGAAAGTACTATCAAGCCTATACCCAAGCCTTCCTTTCCACTTTGATGAACTAGATATGCTTGGTCCCCATGACATTGACTTGCACCATGATTGGGGTTCTTCCCAACTCAATCAACACCAAAAAGACTACACTACTACCTACATACAATCTAATCATCCAACATTTGAAGTCCCCCATCTTTCCACTCCCCCTACCCACTACGATCTCTCTGTCGAACAACAAAAAGCATTTGATATAGTTTTCATCCCAGGTACTTTCCAAACTCCTTTTAAAATGATTTTTCAAGGAACTGCTGGAACAGGTAAATCACACCTAATAAAAGCCATCCAATCTGCAATCCAAAATTCATCCCAAAATGGCCCATCACCATTACTACTTCTTGCACCTACATGTGTAGCAACATTCAACATCCAAGCATCAAATATCCACTCAGCCCTACATGTCCCTATCAAAGATATTTTCCCCCTACAAGGCCAAACACTAGCAAGCTTCCAAGAAAAAATGCACTGCATTCACTACATATTAATAGATGAAATGAGCTTCATTGGTCCTAAGTTACTTCAAAGCATTGACATGAGGCTATGTGAAGCATTCCCCAACCACAACCAATTCTCGCTCGTAGGATGATCTATCATGCTCTTTGGTGACCTTGGATAACTTCCACTAGTCAAGGACATTCCTATGTATGCCTCAACCTCATATGGGGGTTCTCTATGGTGTAGCTTCACCATAGTTGTAACACTAAGAAAAATATTCCATTAGATCGGTGAGGAACCAACACAAGTTATCTTTCATACTATCCTCTCCAATTTTTGAAATTCAAAACCTACAGTGGAAGATTGGAAAGTTCTCATGTCACTCTCAAACTCTTCAATGACCTCTAGAGAGCGAGCAGAGTTCTTATCCTCAACACACCGTTTTTCAACAAATGAAATGGTCTCACATCATAACCATCAAGTTTTATTATCTTTGGTAACACCTATTGCCTTATCAACTGCAAAGCAACTACGAGGGTCATTATGCTCTAATCCTGATGAAGAACTACAGTCAAAGGTCCTTTTGTGTGTTCAACAAGAGGTAATGTTATGTTCAAATTTATGGGTCAAAATAGGCCTCGTCAATGGTGCACTTGGGAAATTCCAAGCTATAGTATACAAGGACGATGAAAATATGCCTTCACTTCCATTGTTTGTTGTAGCTCAGTTAAAAAATTACATAGGTCCTTCTTGGGATGTTAATAATCCAAAATATGTCCCTATACCCCCTTTGAACCTTGGACTCCATCATCAAATCCCCCTAAAAATGGCATGGGCTTTAACAATCCACAAATCACAAGGGCTTACACTAGATAAGGAAACTATTGGCATTGACAACGTAGATTTTCAAGGCCTTACATTCACAACTATTTCTAGAGTTTGTGTACTATCAGGCTTGCACATCAAACTAGCCTTCACATTCCAAATATATGCACAAATGACATAGAGTCCATATGTAGTGCGCCAGAAGCAGAGGAGCAACGCTTATTGTCATTTTTTGAAATAAACTCTTGAAAAAACAATCATTCTACACATATATACAAGGTTAGTTTCTCCAAATATGTCTACTATAATCCTCTACTTGCACAATGCTTTTTTACAAATTCTATTTTATGCAACTCAATCATTTCTTACTATTATGTCTGCTCAAAAATTGTCAAGCAATTAACTAACCTTATCAAGCAATTCAAGAAAGTCCTATTCAAGATTTGGATGTGGAAATGATTCAGGAAGCAGTGTCAACTTACCAAGCTAGCTGCACAAAACCTAAAGGATTGTGCAATTTCCTAAGGGAGCTTAAATATGATCAACACTATAATACTGGAGCAACACCTATGATAATCGTTGTTTTCCAACTTTCCCTTGAAAGCATGTAGTGCCTATATTAACAATGCATTTTTTTCATTGTTTCAACTTAAACTTTACTTGTTACTTTGATGCTTCTTTCCATATGAATGTTCCTACTCAAGAGACCTTTACGTGTCATTTGTTGTCAAGTTTTTTTTTTTTCAAATATCTATACTAATGGAATTTCTTGTATGCAAAAATTTGATTATTGTTTTCTAGATTGGTGTTGAAGCATTGGAAAACACACATGCAAGCAAATTTCTTTCTAGAAATGACTCTATGTGTCAATATTAAATGTCATGAGTAAATAAGGAGCTTAATTGTGATGTGATAAGTGGTCATTAACCTATTACTTATAGTTAATATTCATAATATAACAAGGGTTCTCAAAGATTGTATCATGCAAGGTGATAGTAGATGATTTGGAATGTGTAGATTCATGGAAATTTGTTGCTCAATTATTGGATTTTCCTTTAATATTGCATGGTAGCACAAGACTGTTAATAATTCTTGCAAATGGTACTAGGTGTTGTTATAGCCATATTTACATAAATAAGTAAAAAAGCATGTGTTTATTTAAATCCTCTGTAAACTTTTAATTCTCTGAAATACACATTTAGATTTTGGAGATCATTTTCAATCCCTTTTTTTTTTGTATATGTTTCTTATTATGACACACAAATTTCTATACATAATTACTATGAGACACAAATTTATATACATAGTGATTTGTATATGTTGTGGTAGCCTAGCCATTCAAACTTATAATACTGAAAACAACTACAAATATTATACTATTTTTGGAGGTAAATTGCACAAAAATTACAAGACAATTAATAGTAAGATTATTTTATTATTGTTGGATGGAATAAGCAATATCAGAAATAATTAAAAATATTACCTAAAAATAACAAATTACTAGTTTTGATGGCTTCATAGAAGTGTGAGTAAATCATCAAATGTTGAAATTGCAAACCCTTGTAATCAATCACAACACCTTACGGTGGGCTGGTGAAAGATTTTGTAAGACAATTTGTGGAATATGATGGGGGAAGACTTTGCAAAATATTTCCGGCTTTAATTATTTTGGTTGTGTTGAATTTTCAAAATATATTATAGTGTGGTCTGATTTTTCAAAAAGTTGTGTGTGGAGGTGTGGAGTTTCTAATTTTTGCTTTGTGAGAAGTTTTCATGCATTAAGTTTTCAAAGTATTTATTTTGTTGACATCTCAGTGTTGAATCACTATTATTGTTGGCTTACCATGGCTAGCCATACCATTTGATATTAAAAAATATTAATGATTATGGTTCACAAAGAGGTGCCTTATAGTATTGAGGACTGATGTACTTTAGTTTTTGTTGAGAAACATTTAAATAATTTTAAGCTACTTCTAATACCTAGCTGATACTTTGAGAATAACTTTTAAGTTTTACCATATGAAAACTGCAGAGCAAATGCAAGTAGCAAATAAAAACAAAACTGTCTATAAACTAAGAAACCCATCTGCAAGAGAAGGAAACACTCTCCTAAGGAAATTTTTATCTTAAAAAATAAGTAGCATCACAAAACTCTTCAAACTCATAACAAGCAACTCCTGAGAAGCATCAAGTTAAGGGAGTATATACAAAGTAAGAGTTGCATTTTTATAATGACAAAACGAAATGCTACGACTAATAGACCAACCTTAGCACTATTAAATTATAACAAATAGATGCAACTCGTGTGAAACCTATGCATACTAACGACTAAAACAAATGCAAAAGTCAAACTATATAAAAGAATAAGAGAAATGAAGACTACAAATTTCTTACAAATTTACAAATGCTATTTTTTTAAGATTCAAAGTTCAAAGAATACAATTTTAATCAAAATTTGTTTATAAATTCATACAATAACTGAAATCATATATCAGTGCATACTAAATTTTGTCATATGGTAAGAGGCATTGCATGCATGTTAGGACAATAGGGATTGGAAAACTTGGAACTGGAAAAATTGAATTGGTTTTAGAATTTGTATACACATTTGCAAAGAAATAATCGTACAAATTTGGTTTTCAATAGAAATTAGAACAAATATATATATATTTGTAGAAATTTAACATCTTTCAAAAGTTTTTGAATTTTATTAAGGTTCATGTAACGAACTTGATACTCTAATGAAAGGACAAAATTTCATGGAACTAGTTATGATATCTATGTTACAGGCATGTAGCTTGCACTACCATGCTTCCTTCACTTTTCTGGTCCATCATTTTCTCTGCATAAAATTTAATAGATACTTCTACAAACAATACTCTACAATAGGTGAACTGATAAGAGAAAACACCAGCATAAAATGTTTTTATCCTCCATTTTTTATTTCCTTTGCTCTTTTCAAATTAAGACTCTTTAGCGTACCCATTACACACACAGGTGCAATTGCTAGTTTTAAAATGACTTTATGCTTTTCAAATGTATTTAAAAAATCCCTAATTTATAAAAGTTTAGTTATTTCTTTGTATTTTTAACATTTACACAAACTTTGTAAATGATGTAAGAAGTATAGACTTTGTGCCCATTTTTTAAAAAAATAAGAAGGATATTTTAAGAACTTTATGTCTCTTGTTTTTCATAGATTTTATATTATTCTTAAGTTTAATATAAAATAATTTTACATCCTTGTCCTTTACAATGAATGTTGTGTTAAATGCTTGAAATTATTAAGCATATTTGTGATGAATTAGGAATTAAGCTCCATTTTTTATTTAATTTTACATACATTTTTTTCTTTTTCTCATTTTTTGTTTTGTTCTTAAGTAATTTAGATGGTTCTCTATGTTTATTACATCTTAAATTTCCCTCCATTTTTCATTTCTATCTTTTTTTTCTTTTTTATTTCCTTTTTGTACTTTCAAGTTAAAAAAGTACTCAAAACTCCTATCACATGAGGGAGTTTCCCCTCTCAAATGTAGAGGAAAGTTACTCCTATGATAGTTTCTCTCATTGTTGTAATTTTATGTCATTTCTTGTTGGGTGAGTCAAGGAAATGCCCTAAAAATTTGTAAAAAACTAATTTCCTTACCAATAAGTTGATATTTGAATATTGAGTTGATAATTAAAATGTGAAAACTTTTAATAGAAAATAAATGTACTTACCTTCATAAATGAAGAGTGCACAAAGAGTGAAAAATATTTAGATTTGATATGCCTCAATATCAAGAGTAGATATGATCAAAGCGGTAATCACTTTGGAATTAGAAATCCATGTTGACTCTATCAATGTTAGACTTACGATCATGAACTTGACCTGTCTAATCTATAGACTATTATTCTTCACCTAACCCAAGATATCTTGAATTCTTCCAAGTTTCTTTATCTCTACATGGTATAGTGGTATTCAAATACCTTTGTTATGTTCTCATAAAATTGAGTCACAAAGACATTACACCTCGATCAACCCCTTAATATTGAAAAAATCACGAACAACACTCTTTAGTCACACAAATGCCTCTAGAATGATTGTGCAATGATAGGCTCCTTTTAGAACACCAAATGGAGTATTTAGATTCAATTAATTTATTTTTTATTTTATGATGTTTTTATTTTTTATAAATGTTTATATTATGAATTATAAAATAATATTACATGTATATTCACAAAAAAATGTGTGTGGAAAAAATTCATAGTCCTAGAGTCCACATAGGGCTAAAGCCCAAAGCATAAAAATATAGAGACAAATACAATGTCGCTAAGTGGCTAAAGTAGTAGGAGAGGGGGGCGGCGAGGAGGATCTCATTCACTCAAATTTCCCCATACATTAGCAAGGTTTGGAGTGTCCATGAGAGGGTCATACCCAATAGCATCCTTTTCTTTTTATTTTTTTCTTCTTCTTCATTAATATGAGATTGAAAATTAGCAATAGATAGCCAAAGAAACTTGTTGGAATCAAACCAAATAGAAGCACCACTAATAGGCCACCTAGAGGTTCCTCAGGCATAGGTGGCAAGGAGGCAAAGCACCAAGGAGCCAGTTGTGAATGACCCCATTGACCATGGTCCCTTCTTGTAATCAACGTAGAAGCCTTGGAGTGAGTCTCCTACGTACCTCAACAAGAAAGACTCCTTCCACAACAACACCTACGAGAAGGTTAGTAACCATTGAAGGAAGAGAGAAATGAAGGAACTTTAGAAACCACACAAGGGGCATTACCCTAGTGGTTGAGGAGCACCTATAAGTGGGCCACCTCAATGTAACTTTTTTTTCTTGCATTTGAATTTGTAATAAAACATTCAAACATATCATAGCTTTAGAAAAAAGTGAAACATTTTGATCAACATAACAATTGGTAAAAATGGATAAATATTTGCCTTTCTATAAGCTAAAGAGAATCTCTACCCTACAATCATGCCAAATCTAGTTGAATTTGTGAGGGATGCAAATCCAATCCCCTCAAAGAACCATGTGACATGAAAAAGGTTTTGGTCTAAGGGCTTGAAAAATCTTAGATCTAGGTCCAAAAATTCTAGGCTTTGAGATAGAACCAAAAAATATACTTAAAAGACTCTATATGCCCACAAAATGGGCAACAAGGATCAAGAACTCCCAAATGGGATAACTTGGAACCAATAGGAAGGCCTTCGAAAATAATAGACCAAGAAAGTGAGCCAATTTGTGCTCCAAAATAGTGAACCAAATGGTATAAAATTTGTGTTCCCAAACTAAGACTAGTGATTGTAAATGTTACCATTGATACAAAATGGGAACCATGGGCATGTGGCGAGAGAGCCAAAGGTATCCATGTCATGGCTTGTAATTCTAGAAAGCATTATTTGGACCCCAATTCTAATCTTTTCACTAGGGATTGAAAGAATTAATACCAATTTTGTGAGCCATATCAGCCGAAACTAGCCCCATGAATGAACCAAAAGTTCCACAATCCTAATTAGAAAGGTGAAACTTGGATTTAGCTTCATCCCATGAAAAAAGACTCGTTGAAGCTCTACAAAAGAGATCTTGCAAAGGTTGAATTCCTTTCTTGTGAAATCTCAAGGCATGCACCCAAGGTATCCTTGCCAACGAGCGATCATAATCTTGTAAAATAGGGGACCACTAGATATTATGTTGGTTGATGGAAAACTCGACATGGAATCAAGAACCATTCCAAAGAAGTCAGGGTTTCATGACTTCCCAATATCTCCAAATACTTCTTATCACAAAATTCCCTTGAGTTTGCACATTAAATGAGGAAATATGGTAAATACATAAAAATATAACCATAAAAAAGAAGATGAATCATAACTGCATAAAAATATCTCTAAATGATAAATGAATAATATAAAATTAAAAAATCAACTTTTAAAAAATATATGTAATTTATTAATACATTTATATATCAAAACACTCCACACAACCCAAAAAAAATTGTTTTTTGAAAATGACACCTGTATATTCAAATATACCTTTATACTCTTATAAGACATCTAAAAAAACGTAAAAGAAAATAGCTTATTTGCATTTTACTAGCTTATAAGGGGAGAAACTATCTAGTTTTGATTAAATAAAATTGAAATCTTTTATTTAAACTATTTGATTGATTGTTCCTCTGTAGCGTATTGGTGAACTTAAAGTTTGGTACTACGCCTACAAGAGTTTGAACTCAGCCAAGTTTGGTGAAGCTAGCGGTACTCTCTAGTACCCCATCCTTTATACTTGTTGGCGTGGTGTGGGGAGATTTCACTTGGCTACGATTCTTCAATGAAAACTTCCAACCCTGAAGATAGATCTCAAGGAATTCTGCTAGAAATTTAATATTATCAATCCAATGGGTTTTTAATCACATCCAATTTTTTTATGGGTCATTTATTGTAATAATTTTTCTATAGTAGACTACATGTTTACAAAGGGGAATCACCTAGAATTTCGGAGGCATGTTTTAGTTAGTTGACATATATTCACCATCAAAATTCCAACTAAATGAGGATCAATTTCACCAATACCATTATAATTCCATGCTATAGTTGGGGCCATAATCTCCTTGAAATCATCACATAATTTTTGGATAATGGTCCCAATCACCCAACATTTATATTAATAGTTTTACAACCATGTGGGATTCGCCACATTTTTACTCCACAATTTACAATTTGGCAATTTTTTCCCAAATTTGAATTCATATAAGTATAATTAAAAATATAAATTATTCTTTTACATATTTTTTGTTAATATGAAAATAGATAATACCTACCTTGTTTACAATTACCTAGTACCTAGTACCTAGTAGATGTATTCACACTAGCATAAGCTTACTTAGAGGTTTTGTTGTCTCACCTCATAGGCACTCTACATTTGTCCTCACACTTTTCCCAAGTGTTCTACATGTGTCATACTTCTTGGAGGGTTAGCTAGTGATTTAATCTCACCTTCCTTCTTCCTCCTTGTCCTACATATACAAGGAGTTCATTGTATATTCTTCATTAGCTTTATGATAGTTTTTGATATATTGTATGCTTATTCATTTGTGGAACTATTTTAGATATTGCATTCATTTTATTGTTACTTCAACATGGTATCAAAGTCACGAATTGCAAATTCCTTCCCACTTTTTGTTGAATCTTGCACTACGTCTTATCATAGATGTGCCATAGAGCCAAATAAACATCATCGTTGAGTTTGGAAGGCCCAAATTAGCTAGGAATCTTGGGGGCTTATACCTACAACCTTGAAAAAAATTGGGGGCATGTATCTACAACTGTATAGAATTTTTATTTCCACACAAAATTCATACGTTTACAAAAAGCAATTGTATTTTATAAAATTTACATTTTCTATTCACAAATCCATATTTCTTGGGTAGTTTATTTTTGTAGGGAAAATTTTTATTAGCCAATACTTTTGGTAGAATTAGGGGTAGTTGGGTGTTATTTGAATCACATATTGATGAAATCACAAGGATTTTTTCAATTTATAGAACTATTTGGTCATTGTGCCACCTTTGGCAACACCTGAAACCTTCTAGCATCACAAGCTCTAATGCCAACAAAGTTAAGTGTTTCCCTTGTGCTACTCCTAGTAAAGGTAAGGGTTTAGTTTAAAAATTTTGTAAGAGCATTTAGCCATCATTCCACCTTTGGCGATGTCAACCCTCACTACCTTTGGTGGTGTTGATCTTACCCATCACTTGTTTCACATCTATTTGGGTGGGACTTCCATAGATCCACCAACTTGTTGCTCCTCAACCACAGAATGAAGTTTTTTCCCCAAATTGTTAGCATTTTTTGCTAACCACTTGTAACCATTAGCATTTTTTTATAAACTATGACCACTTTAATGGTTTTCCCTAGCTAATAGTATTTTATTCTAACTACCAACTAACCTCCAAGCCCTATCAAGTTCTCCTACAAGGGGCTACATTTTATTTTTGTCACAACTTTCAAACCAAGAGGTATTTTTTTGCAAATTTAATGTTGACGGAAAACTAGTTCCATCCAATTTGTAGTGGTAATATCATCTTCTCAAAATTATGTAGTTTTTAACTTATTTTTGACCTCCAAAGTTCCTTTTGTACTATTTTTAATGAGGCATAATGTTCACCTTGCTTAACAAAATTTTACAATTTTTTTTAAATCTATCAAAAAATCACAAAGAATTCAATTGTGCATGTAATTTTACCCTTGACAAACTTATATTTATCAAAACAATAAAAAATATTGGTTGCTATAAGTAGTCGATTTAGAATTTCAAGTTTCAAAAATTGTAATCAAACTTGGGGGTTTTGTAAGACACAATTCAAGTCTCTTTATATGTTTCAAGAATCACTCTACATAAATTTCACACATGTAAGATAAAGGTGCAACAACTTCTTTAAGCAAAGGGCTTATGGAAAATGTTGGAGGATCAACCATTTTACAATTTACAAGGGAATGTGAACAATTTGACAAAAAAAGTCAGATAAAGTCATAAGCATTATTTGCCTACATGTATTTAATAATTTATAATTTCATCTTGTAAGTTGTACTGACCCTAAAAAAATGTGGGATAAACTCAATGATTTATTTGGTACAATTAATGAATTTAAAGTACTTCAATTGGATACATAATTAACTACCTTATATCTTGATTCCTTTCTCTCAATTAAAGATTTTATAGTTAAAATCAAGTCTTTTCTTTCTTGTATTCAAGGTTGTGAAAAAAATAAATCATATAAAGAGTGCATTTTCTTGATTTTTTAAGGTTAAAGCGCCCTTATAATTTCATCTTGTAATTTGTACTAACCCTAAACAAATGTGAGATAAGTTCATTGATTTATTTGGAATAGTTGATGAATTTAAACTACTTCAATTGGATACAAAATTAACTACCCTATCTCTTTCCCTCAATTAAAAAACTTTATAGTTAAAATAAAGTATTTTTTTCTTTTATTCAAGGTTGTGACAAAAACAAATCATATAAATAGTGCATTTTATTGATTTGTTAAGGTTAAAAGGCCCATATCAAGTCTTTTCTACTAATTTTACTATACCATGGATGCTCTTGGAACATTATTTAAGATGTCTACTTTTGAATAATTTTGTAAAATACTCACAAGAGAACAATCTAAGTTGCTCTCCATGGATTCAATCACCTCTTCAAAAATTCAAGAATTAATGGCCCAAACATCTAAAGGAAAAGTTAATAAGTATTCAAATACACTAAGGAAAATTCAACTTCAACTAATGAGAATACATCTAAGAAGAAGCAAAAATTTGATACACAAGCCACATCTTCTTCTAGGTCAAGTAATATTTTATATGAAAAAAGAATAAAAGTAGAGGACCACGTTTTTTGGATTGCACAATCATGACAGTAATTTTTTCATCAAAGAATTGTATCCTTCAAATAGGCCATGAAGAAACACAACATTGATATTCCCAAACCTAGCAAGGGTCAAGCACTTACAACTAAAGGATTAGATTCATCCATAGAGAGTTGGAAATTCGACTCAAGAGCCTCACATCATATGACATGTTCACATTACCTTCTTAAGAATATTTCTAGTGACACAACTTCTCATATTGCAATGGGTAACTCTATATAGATTCCAGTTTTGGGGTTAGGTACCATATAACTGACTAATGGTTGCATTGAAAATGTTCTTTATGTTCTTAATATTTTTATCAATCTTCTCTATATATACCATATTTTTCATTAATGTATGGTTCATTCTTTTTGCTACTCTATTTTGTTGGGGAGTATAAGGTGTAGTCATTTTCCTAACAATTACTGCATGTTTGCAAAACTCATCAAATTCATTAGAGCAATATTCACCTACATTGTTAGTTCTCAATACTTTTATCTTATAAAATGTTTGTTTTTCAACCAAGGCTTTAAGTTCCTTAAACTTAGTGAAAACTTCAAATTTTGAATGCATAAAATAAATCCAAGTACATATCTTGAGAAATCATCAATGAAGGAAACATAATATTGAGATCTACTCAAAGAATCAACATCCATTGGACCACATACATCCAAATGAATGTTCTAAAAATCACTTAGCCTTATTAAGCCCTTTAGGAAATGATGACCTATTTTGTTTACCAAACACACAATGTTCACAAAAATTACTCTTGCTAACATAATAATCAGAAATACCATCTACTAGTCTCTTATCTAGTATGGTCTTAAGACCTTTTTCACCAATGTAACCCAATCTATGGTGCCACAACATACATGCATCTTCAATCCTAGTTATAAAAGTTGAATTACAAAGAGTGGAAGCATGTAGCTTAAATTAAGTCCCTATCTGAGATCCCTTAGCAATCACCAAACTTCCTCTTATCAACCTACAACTAGACTTATCAAATATCACATGCATTCTAGAATCATTCAACTTGGATACTGAAAGTAAATTTCCTGCAAGTCTTGGAATATGTAAAACATTATCAATGGTTTTAACCCTCCCATCACTAAAACACAACTTTACCTTTCCCTTACCAACAATCTTCTTCATGTTGTTATAACCAAGGAAAACATCTGCTCCATCATATGTTGAATATGCAGAAAACCACTCCTTGTGAGGAGTCATATGGAAGGAAGCACTTGAATCAATAAGCCAAGCATCATTACTAATAGAGTTAACAGAAATAAACAAAGCATAATTGGAATCACCATCATCATAGGACTTATCTGTGGAGGTTTTAGTGCTCTTCTTCTTGTTTTTGCACTCCTTCACATGCCCTCTCTTACCACAATTCCAACACTTTACTTTGTTCTTCCTAGGGGTTTTAGAACATCCTTTAGACTTGTCTCTCTTCATGTCCCCTTTAGGCCCTCCTTTTTCTTTGGACCTTCCTCGCACATGCAAGGCATCTTGGGAGCTCGCATTCATGGACTTTCTCCTCATCTCTTTTGTAAGAAGTATAGCAATGACACTATTCATCTTCGGTTCTGTACCACCACCACTTATGGCAGCAATTAGATTTTCCCAAGATTTGGGTAAAGAAAAAAGCATCAAAATACATTTATCTTCCTCTTCTAACTTAACATCTACAACTGCAAGCTGACTTATAGTCATATTAAAAGCATTTAAATGTTATGTAATACAATCACCATCCTTCATTTTCAAAGAATACAAACATCTTTTAAGATATAACTTATTAGTTAGACTTTTAGTTTGATAGATTTCACGTATCCTCCTCCACAACTTGAATGCGGTAGATTCTTATGAAAAAATTAGGAGGATTAAATTTGCAAGACACAATCAAATGGTTCCTCATGCCTTCTTTTCCATTTTATTTCAATCTTCATTAGACATTTTTTTGGTTTTGTTTCTTTCGAAACTACCAACCGTTGATCTCTCTCTTCAAGGAGATCCTTCATATTCAACTTCCATATCTCATAACCAATGCCATTGAACTTTTAAATATCTAGAAAAGAGGTAGAAGCCATGGTTTATAATCTTTCACAAATATGCAAAAAACCCACAAAGCAAAAGCTCCCATTGCACCAAAAAACCTTCAACACTCAAGAGAAAAGCATCCCTTTCTCAACAGGACTGTTAGCTTTGATGCCAGACATGCAAATTTTACATTATGCATTCGGTCAGTTCATCAAATTATCTTGCATTAGATCCATTCATCACCTTCATCCATTTAAATAATCTCATTGCCTAAGGTTATTTAAAATCAAAAACCATTTAAATCAAATCCTAAATCATTTCCATCCTTTTACGATTTAAATAAATCAATTATCAAAGTCTTGAAAGTCAATCATCTAATCAACGTGTCCGGCATAATCATGGAACAATCCTAATCTAATGCCTAATCCACATCCCTTGCATTATCTAGATCCTTCACTTGCACAATAAATCAATTTTATTGATTTATTAAAATCTCATTTCTTTCAACATGACAAGTCAAGCGGGGCATTTATTGCTCTTCTTTCTTGTCCCCTCTCAAAATTTATTGCAAATTTGAATTCAAAATTTCCCCCTCTTGGGCACTCTTCCCAAATCTTGCACATGCATCAACTAATCACCACTTGACAAGTGTCCTTCTATCATTGGCAGAATCTTAGTCCCACATTGGTCCCTCTTCAACACTTAGCATTTTGAAAATCTTTAAATACAAGCTTCATCTTTGAGCAAATCCTCCACAATTTGATGCAAGGTTACTCTCTTCATTTGAGATTGGATCTTGTCCATTTCACTCCATCATTTTGCAACATTTAGCTTAATAATCAAGAGTTGGGGAAAGGGTCACTAGCACGTAATGACACCAGTCCACTATGGAATAGATATGTATCTTGTTTCTTTCATGCTTTCAATTTAGTTTGATTTGCTATCATGTTTAGGGCATTTTTCATTATTTCATAGGAGTGTTCTTGAAGGATTTGTAGGTGCTAACCCTTGTTTGAGTTTAGTATTTGCAGATTTTTAAAGGCACTCACATTTGGCGCTAGAGGGAGGGCAACTTTGTTTTGAAATTTATACAGCCACTGTTGATTTCATTTATTGGAAACTTGCATGCAACCTGCTACTAAGTTTGTCTTTTCTTTGATGAAGTCGATTCATTGTCCTGTTTTGGGTCACAAATCCATAAAGGCCATGTTTTGTATTTCATGATAGATGCTTTATATCATAAACAAACACTTTGCTGAGTTGATTGCTTCTCTACACCGTTTTTTTCCGTTGTTATTGAATTTTCTGCCATATGCAATAGGAAGTCTGCTTTTGTAAAAAAAAAAATTGTTCTAACAAGAAGTGAACTCGCTGTCCATGGTCAATTCGTAGAAAGACAGATGTTGTGTGTGCAAATAAAAATAAAAATAAAAAGGGGACGCTGTTATATTTCCTTGTTTTTTTTTCTTGGCAGCAGCACACTGTGTTTTGCATTTGCTTGAAAGCATCTAACGCCTCTTTACTGTATGATGATCACCTTTCTAGCTGTCTATTATTCTCTCCTATTCCGGAGCAGAAGGAAGAAGCAATTTTAAGCACATTTGCTAGATTTAGAAGCACTGATAGTCTTAAGTCTACTAATGTTTGTTGTGCCTAACTGGACTAATATTGTGTTTCATTGTCTCTTGTTTCTGATCAAGCAGATCTCAAGGCTTTGGTGATCAACTATTGTCACAAATAGCACAAGTTCATTGTTCTTTCTGTTCAAAAAAAAACTGTAGAAAAGATATTTCATGAGAGAACATCCCTTTGAGGCATCACTGAAAAATAAGAAAGAAGCATCACAAGAATATTTTGTCAAAACCAAGCATGTCTTCCATTTTCATACAGACAAATAAGATATTGATCATAAGTTGCTAGGCGTAGTTGTACACCGACCAGTTGCATCAATTTGAAATTTTTGGTTGGGCGCAGAGTTTAAGGCTCCCAACTGCATGTCTTTGAACGCTTTCCTTTCTGCATTAGGCGCGAGTTTAAAGCTCCCACCTGTCAAATACGCTAGCTTGAAAGCTTTTTTCTTTAACACTCATGGTCGCTGCCATTTGTGCGTAGGTAGGAAGCATGCTCACACTTTGAAACGTTCTGTCAAACAATTCACGTGTCTTGTCTATGCTTTCCCAGCTTGCTTTTTTTTTCTCTGAAAGCTTTTGTCGCCTCTTTTAAATCTATTTTGTGCATATCCTGGAATCAGTGCACTTCATGAGTTAACATTTTTTTCCAGGCATTCTTTTAAACAGTAAACGAGCCTTCTTTATCCATTTTATCCCTATGCATCTTGTCTTCTGGTGATTCAAAGTTGTTGCACCTTCTTTATTCATTTTAATGCCTATGCATTCTATTCAATGGTCCACACGCCTAGTCTATGCTTTTGAAATTATCAAATAGTTCAAGCGCGCCTTGTCTATGCTATCACGCATTGAGGACAGTCCTATAGTTCATTAAAGACATTTAAATGACATTGGCTAATGGTTTTAAATGCGCAGGATCTAAGTCAAAGAAGAAAGTGGATCCTCAAGTACGCCTTTGAGAAGTAAATACGGTAGAAGCAATTGGTTCACATTTAATCATTACATTCCATGAGGTAGCATTTAGATTAACATGTCCTAATAAAAACTGCTGCTGTCCAGAGAGCTGCGTCTTTGTCTCATGTAGGTTGCTGCTGACAAAGTCTTAGAATTCGGCTATCTACCTGTCACTAAAATTTATATAATGGTTATGATTATGATTGTTTAAATAAAATTTATATAATGGTTATGATTATGATTGTTTAAATGCCTGCAGTCAGAAAGGGACAGAGAAATTCATTATATGCTGTCATTTCAATGTTTCTTCCATCCATATTTAGCAGTTTTCAATGATAATCTTAAAGACAGTTTTTGAAAAAAGTCCATGGAATGCATTTATTTGAAAACTTTCAAAAGAGTTTATTTGCTGTTTTCATCATATACCTGCTAATAAATGATATCTTTTGAATCTTCAAACTATTGTATGCACTATTTATTTATTCGAATAAAGTTTTTTGAAGAGCATTTAATTTGTACTCTATGTAAGTGAAAGTTGCATCCATCGAGAATATCACACACATTAATGCAAACCTTGTTATGCTTATCATGTGTAGTGAACAAAGTACACGTTGACTTCATTTGCATTTTTTTTAAGATTTGAATTGTTTTCGAATTTTCATATATACTTTGGATTATATTTGGGGTTGCATGACAATTATAAATTTTGATAAAACTATAAGCTTCATTTGATTCTTTGATACAAGTCTTGTTTCTAAGATTTTATTTTGTGTTAATAGGTACAAAAGCAAACAAAGGAAAAGCGAAAAAGGTGAAAACAAAGGAAAGCAAAGGTACCAAAAGCCAACAAAGGAAAAGCGAAAGGTACAAACGAAGGAAGAGCAAAAAGACGAAAAAAAAATCAACAAGGAGAAGGCTAGCAAACGAAAAC
>VDFB02047230.1:625936880-625979393 GCA_007258455.2 Sequoia sempervirens
GAAACTAAAGAAGAGGTTCAGAACTAAAGAAAATTCTACTATAGGACCTTTGGAGTTGGTCCATACAAACCTATGTAGACCTACCAAAATAACAATCTCTCAAGGTGACAAGTATTTTATGTTGTTGATTGATGATCATTCTAGAATGACTTGGGTGGCATTTCTCAAAGAAAAATTAGAAGCTCTAGATAAGTTTAAAACTTTTAAATCTATTGTTGAGAATAAAATTGATTTGGAAATCAAGTTCTTGAGGTCAAACAAAGGTGGTGAGTTTTCCTCCAATGATTTTAATAGTTTTTGTGAGGATCATGGAATAAAGAGATAGTTATCAGCTCCTAGGACTCCTTAGTAGAATGGAGTTGTGTAGAGGAAGAATAAGATAGTTCAAGAAGCAACAAGAACCATGATAAAGGAATAAAATCTACCGAATTTCTATTGGAGAGGAGTAATTCATACTATAGTATACATACTTAACAGAGGGAAAGCAAGAGTGAACCATTCAAAGACTACTTATGAGTTATGGTATAGAAAACATCCTACTATGAAATATTTTAGAGCATTTGGAAGAAAATTCTATATCAGGAGAGATGAAGAAAACTTAGGAAAGTTTGATGCAAGGTTTGATGAAGGAATCTTCCTCAAGGATATTCTACAAAGAGCAAGTCATACATATGCTATAACAAAATCTTGAACAAGATTGTTGAAAGTGAAAGTGTCAAAGTAGATGAAGAACCACATCAAATTTTTGTGTTGATAGAAGGATATGAATATGATGAAACCCCTTGTAGTGAAGAAGAAAAGGATGAAGAGAAAGAAAAGGAGATGATAGTTGAAAAGGAAGAATCTTCGAAAAGATCCCTAAGTCTCCTAAGTATGTGCAGAAGAATCATTTTGAAGATCAAATCATTGGAGAAGGAGAAAAGGTGCTATGACAAAGGAACATGTAAATTTATTTTTACTTTCATAAGTAGAACCTAAAACAATAACTAAGGTATGTAAATATGAGAACTAGATCAAAGCTATGGAAGAAGAGTTGAGATAAATTGAGAAAAAATAGATTTGGGAATTGGTCTGAAGACCAACAAACAAGAATGTAATAGGAACTAAATGGATCTTTAGGAAAAAACTGAATGAGGATCGAAAGGTTGTTAGAAATAAGGCTAGAATTGTGAGTAAGGGCTACTAACAAGTGGAAGGAATAGAATTTGAAGAGATGTTTTCCCCAGTGGCAAGGATGGAATCCATTAGAATGTTTTTGGATTTTGTAGCACATAAAGATTCAAGGTGTATTAGATGGATGTTAAGTTTTCATTTTTGAATGGTGAATTAGAAGAAGAAGAAGTTTACATTGAACAACCCAAATATTTTTCATTGTTAGAATATGTTGATATGGTTTTTAGGTTGAATAAGGCATTGTAGTGACTCAAAAAATCTCTTAGAACTTTCTATGCAATATTAGATAGATACTTGTTGTTGTAAGGATTCAAAAAGGCTACTGCACATAGCAATCTTTACTTCAAGGTTGAGGGAGATCAAATCTTGATTGTGATTGTGTATGTTGATAGCATAATATTTGGAGGAAATGAATGTATGTATAAGAGGTTGTAGAGGAGATGCAAAAGGAGTTTAAGATGACAATGTTTGGGGAGATGAATTTCTTCCTTGGGTTACAAATTTGTTAATCAAAAAATGTAATTTTCATTTCATAGTCAAAGTATGTCAAGGAAATGTTGAAGAAGCTTGGAATGGAGGATTATAAACTAGCATGTACTCCCATGGTTACTGGTTGCAAGTTGAGGAAAAATGATGAATATTCTAAGACAAATTAGAGCAAGTATAGATCAATGATTGGTGGACTACTATATCTTACTAATAGACTAGATATCATGCATGCAGTTTGTCTTGTGGAAATATTTTAAGAAGATACTAGAGAATCACATGTTGTAGTAGTCAAAAGGTTATTTAGATACTTGAAGGGCACTCCAAATTTAGGTCTATGGTATCCTAAGGATATTGATTTTTCTTTGAGTGCATATACAGATACAAATTGTGAAGGTTGTGTAGATGACAAAAGAAGTAAAAGTGGAGTCTCTTTCTTTCTTGGAAGTAGGTTGGTTTCTTGGTTGAGTAACAAGAAGGATTTAGTGTCATTATCCACTGTAGAGGAAAAATATATTGCAACATCATGTTATACTCAGGTGTTGTGGGTGAAGCAAAAATTGAAGGATATCAGAATGTCATATGATGAACTTATTTCTATACTATGTGATAATACAAGTGCTATCAATATTTCAAAAAAATTGATAGTGCATTCAATGAAAAAGCATATCTCTACTTGGTATCACTTACGAAGAGAGAAAGTTGCAGAGAATGAGGTGAAGCTAGAGTATGTGCCTAGAAAGGATCAAGTTATAGATATTTTCACAAAGAATCTTCCAAAATATACATTTGAGTATCTCTAGTAGAAGTTAGGGATTATTGCCCCTCCTTTGAACTAGATGCATAAGTGGTGCATTTTTCTAGGAGAACATTTCAAGATACATTCTTAGTCATGGACAATGAAGGCTACCTCTTAGGGGGAGCAGGTAGTGGTGTGTTTTAATTGGTACAGCTAGGGGGAGCATATCTTGTGCCCATAAGGGGGAGAGAGTAGTAGAGAGAGAGAGAGAGAGAAAGAGCAAGTAAAGATAGAGATATTTGTGTGTTGGTGTTGCCTAAAGTGAAGCTTTCAAGTGATGAAAAATGGAGAGATTTATGCCCTTTGTCATTGATGTCAAAGGGGGGTATTTGTAGGATCATGATGGGCCAAAAAGTGGTGATATGATGGGTTCGTGTAGGGTATGTGGCTGACAACTTTTTTAAAGGAGATTCTTAGCTTTCCACCAATATAAATTATGCTTTACTTCAAAGTTAATAAATAATTATTATTCATTTTCTCTTTGAATTACGACTAAAGTCCCTTGATTAATAGGTTGATTGAAAAACATCTATAGCTTTCAAACAGTATCACATTTTTTGAATCCAAAACATATGTCACATTCTATGCTTTCGCATACTATAGGATTGAAAAAAAAAATGAATTTCATGAAGTTTTGACCAAGTTAAGGTCGACATATGAGTTTTAATATTTTTAAAAAGTTGTAATTAAAAATTCATAATTAATTATTTACTTGGAAAAAATTACAAAAAAATATGCATCACATCTGACATGAGTCCCTCTACTTATATCTAAAATATTATAAAAATATTATCATTTTATTGTGGTTAGGGTGGTCAAACAAACACCTACTTCTTATTTCTTTCCTAAAATTTAAGTGCTACATTGAAATTTCAAATTTGACCAAATAGAATTTAAAAAAATAAACCTAGTAGTTTAGAAACTACATTCAATTTTCTATAGATTCTATTCTTACATATTTTTAAAATAATATAGATAACTTATTCAAATTTTTAAGTCAAGTTTTCTAACTCTGATTTTTCTAAATTTTTTGCCACTTAAGGGCCTTTTTTTTCCACGATGATCTTGCATATATACTCAGGGATAGATAAAGTTTGAAAAACATGGAGAGAGAGTTAAGACTAGGAAAGTGGTAGAAGTGTAAGGAATATCCCTATTAGGGAGAGAGATTGAAGTAAGGGGGATATTGTTGATTGATGGTTTTTTAGAGTTGGTGTTTCCACCAATGACAAAGGGGGATATTGTTGGAGATTTTTGGTGTTATCATTGATGTCAACCCTTAGTGTGTCGAGATCATTGGAGCTATTGAAGAGTTATTGGTCAACCCTTAGGATGGATGTGTTGTGGTTTGATTTCATATTGATGACAACCTCTAGTATGGTTAAGAACATTGTTGAAATGTTTTCATTGTTGTCAATAGTGAGTGTGTTGCACTATGTTGCCTTTAGTGTTCTCACTGATGTCAACCTATAGAGTGGTGTTGAGTAGGTATTGTACATGGGGAGATTAATGGTGTTGAAAATGCTATAGATATGTTGAGAAGGTGTTTGTGGTGTTGCTGATGCAACTAGTTCACTTGGTTTCCAAGTACTTTTGAGAAAATTTGAGTAAAAGAGTGTGTTGTATGATAGATATGTGTTTAGTGTTCTTTGCATTTCTTCATGGTTGAATATATACTTGTGTAGTTTGTATATGATTATCAAAGGTGATCAAACATGTTATATCCAAAGTTTCAGGTTCTGGATCATGTGACCGTGGAAGTTATGTTTAACAATGTGTCTATTTGTGTAGAAGGTTACTTGGGAGAAATGAGATTTCTCTGCATTTTGCTTCATTGTGGTTTCTTGTCTTGCAAATTTGGGAATGAGCTAATATTGCTTTTTCCTACCTTTCCTTGGAGTACGAGGTGTTCAACTGCTTCACAAGCTTGGATTCATAATTTGTGTTCTATGGAAATGTTGCTTGTTACACAAAATGATGGTGTTCTTAGTTTCAGGTGGTTGTGGTAGTGTTGCAAAAATATTCTGATGATGCTAGAATATTCTGGGATGTTTTATGGATGTTGTGAAGTTTTTCTTTTTGGTCTGCATTCTTTTTTTGGACTTGGAGAGGTGTGCATGTGGTCACTTGTTAGTGTTAGTGCTGGTTTGGCCTACTTAAGTGCTAGTGCTAATTGTGGAGGTTATATGTTGTTTGTGGAAGCATGGTGAATCATGTTGGTGTAGATTTGGGTCCTAGTTAACCCTTTGTGTGGTCTTCCTTCATTTCTTTCCACCATGGAAGTGTTTGGTATTGACCTATTTAATGATTTCCCATTTGAGGTGCATATGTTTCTGTAGAGAAGGGGGATTCATTGCTCATGAGTCTCCTCATTCTCAAGAGAATCCCAAGGAGTGAACTTCCCTAAACTACCTCAAACTTTACTTAATGTAGTTGAATGAAGAAATTACAAATAATATCTTAATAAGCACAATATTCCAATATACTAATTTAGAATCCAAGAGAGAAGAGTATCAAGATCTCTACCATAGAAGGAATAACTCTTGGCCAAAGGACTACATGGGACCAAGACACCAATGCAGCTCACTGGCATCCAAGGTAGATGAACAAAAAATAGAAATGTTGAAAAACATGAAGGAAATCCAAGGGTTGACTTACAAACGATCACACATTTGAAACCTTCCTTCAAGCTTCACCTTGACAACCTGAACACATGAATGAGGAAAAATGTTGTGGCTATTTTGGGGCTTTCCACAGTTAAACCCCTGCTTTGGTGTACCCACCTCCACAGAAAACTAGATAGATAGAAAAGCTAGAAAAATTCAACAAATACGAAGTGGTAAAAGTAATCCTCGCTCAAGGAGGAGAACCCATACCATAAGACAAAAAAGTGAGCAAAGTAATCTATTTGCAAATAGATAAGAAATGAGAGAGAATTACCAATAGTCCTCAACCCCCTCTTGAACACATGGACACACCATTGAAATATTATAAGAGAGATTTTGCTGTTGGAGGGACTTCAATAAAAAAAGCTTCACTATAGAAGCAAGATTGAAAAGACAAGAGCTAGACAATGGAGCGAGATCAAAAGATTGTAGTATTAGAATGAGAAGGAACCCTTGAAATGAGTGAGAAGGGAGAGTTTTGTTGCTACAAGAGGAAGGAGTTGTTGCACTCAGAGTTTTGACTACAAGGACATGTGTCACAAGTCAAGATTCCAAGATTCTTCATTTCAAACTCAAAAATTTGTGTGGATGCTAGTGTGCCACGTAGACGTCCGCACACCGCATAAGTGTCCAACACATCAATTTTTGAGAAATGAGGTAGCAAAATGTTGTTTCTTCATCGTTGGTCCTCGTGGAGTTGGAATCTTCTAACCCATGAGGCTCTTATCATAAATGCAAGGCTAAATGCATAAATGTGAAATTTTCCCCAAGGTGCAATTTTGTGACATTACATTTTCCCCCCACTTTAGTGAGCTCGATTTTGGTTAAAATCAACCGCACTAAAGTAGAAAAGAAAAAAACACTAAAAATTGAAAATTTTATGGATTTACATGCCAAAAAAGGATACTGCAGAGGCTACATAGGTTGAGTAGGTAGGTACTAAAGATTCCCCCAACAATCCAACTCAACGAAAATTACAACATTCGACATGAAAGCTCGTGCAAAATTTGATTCTACAAAACTTCAAATTTTAGGTCATTCCAAAAATTGAAGGAAGTTACTAAGGTGAGAAGAATGATCAAGAAAAAATTTAATGGTTTAGATGAAAAATATGGTAAAGAGGTGACTATATGCCCCCTCCTGAGTTTTCCCCTAGTCAGGTGGGGTAAAATCAGGAGAAATAGGGAAAGCACGATCACCAAGAAAAATGTTTCTTGGGGGCCCTATATATACCTGGGTGGGTCCCTAGAAGGGTCATTTTCACTATTCATCATATGATTTTTGTTGAATTTTGTGAGAGAAAATTTAGCAAAATGCCATGTCAACAAGATTACAAGGATCCTAGGTTGGACCAACTATGAGTTACAATTGTAAAGGGTTGCAAGGTGCACCAGGTGAGTCTGGAAATCTTGTTTTTAGCACTTTTTTTGAGATTTTTAGCTAGCTAGGGGACAAAATCATAGTGCATGTGTCCAAGTGGTGCGAATTCATCCTGCATGCATGCTGGCATCCTACCTACACATTATAGTCCTTCTTCTACGTTTTCATCCACCATACACGTTGGTGTCCAACCAGCTATTAATGGAAAACCCTAGATGGTTATGTTGTGTGTAGACGTTTGTGCAACATGTCCACATTCCAAAGGTGCAACTTAGAGTTTTTTGATACTGGAGATATAATTTCAATGCCAAGTGTGCTAATTCAAGTCATTTTTTATTTCTTACAAGATTACTTAGAGATTAGAGAGCATCCTGACGTGCGGGTGTTATGTCTTTTCTTGGACCAAGACTGGTGCTTATCAGGCGATAAGAAGAATATTCTATGATGAGTCAATTTTTGACATGTCTACACCATGCTTGAGATGCTATATCATGACTGCATGCTCATGGAATTGATGGAGCGGTGTGATTCCACCACATCAAAATTTCACTTATCGATAAGAAAGATGACCATCACCTTAGAGGACATGTACCACATCCTCAGGCTCCCCATCCATGAATGATAGGTGGAAATAGATGATAAACACTCTCAACATGAGCAGATAGAGGGGGTCAGATATTACACTAGCCAGGATCAAGGTGATGATGACACCAACCACATTTACATCTGTTGGTTTGAGTAGGACAATGCAGCCATCCTGCTAGTACGACGGATGATGGTGATCACAATGGCCATGTGGGGTCATGATGGATGTGTGAGGAACTCACCTTCATAGGGGCCTCATGCATATCATCATATCGATGGAGCAGCACTAGAAATTTTTTTATATGGGGCTAGAGTATGCTTGCACACCTGTACTAGGAGCTAGGCAAGTATGTGCACTATGATTATGCCAGTCTCAAAGCATGTACAATATGGAAATTTGCTCACATTACATGCATATGACCAATAGGGTATCCCTAGGTGTGGGATTACTCAATACCCATGGCCCATTGGTATTGTTGGTAAGGCAATGGAGACATGGAGATTTACAATTTTTCCATTTATTGTTCGATACACTAAGGTCCAAACAAATTCGTTAGAGACCTTATAGATTGTTTAGATGGGTTGATGATTATAGGTACCTTAGGAAGCTATAGCATAATCATTTTTTATAGGCTGCACTGATTACATCATTATGCCCTGCTATTGGAGGAGCATCATGCGACAACATAGGATCATCCAAAACATTGTGTTCACAATCCCTTCATATAGACAGACTGTAAGGAGCACCACTCAACTAGGAAACCACCAATTTTTGACCATCACAAACATCATCCCCTTAGATGATGATGCAAATGGCTAGGATCAGCCAGAGGTACACCCTATCAATGATGTAGGTGTGGTACATGGGTTCCAAACCTAGTGGTTACTTCATCATCCCACACAAGTTTTCATAGCAGATACCCCTAGGGGGGATTCAAATATGAAGGGTGATGTACTAGTGAGGAAAAATGGAGGAGGTAGAGGAAAAGGAAACTAACATAAGTAGGAGGAGCAACAGGATGAGGAGGCTAGTATGGCAGAGGTGAGACCGAAACGACTGTGAAGGATTTCCTCTCCTCCATCAACTTTCCCAATCTCAGCGATAGTACAAGCTCTGTTTGTTGACTCGATAGTATCCCTTCTAGCTCCAACGGGAGCATCCAACACCACGAGTTCCAAACCTAGCCACGCTCCTCCCCTTGACCCACACTAGTAGGTAGGGGACCCATGTATATCATTTGCTTATGCTATGCCATTTTATTCTAGTATTTTCAATTTCCATCTCATGTATATTCTTTTATTTGTATTTTAAGTATATACATCATGTGATACTGATGGGTCTTATTCTCTCTATGGTTATAGTGGACACACAAGGATGGACTACACTTATAGTGCAATGCATATCAGAGATGGATTTGGTCATGCCTATCTAGGGGTTCATCCTAGATGCATATCGACCAGCCTCAACGAGGTGACATGCCCACCTATTTGATTTGATCATGTTCCTAAGGATGGTAAATGAGGAGGGGCAAGCAAAGATCATTCAGAGTACCATTCATGCCACAACTACAAGAGGACAAAGAGACTAGGTGTTGGCAGAACTATGGACTACCCTTTCCAAGCGAGATGTAGTCATGAAGAGTGTTGATAGTGTTGAGTAGGCACATGATGCTCTATAGATCCAACTCAATGACCTCACAAAGCAGGTGACAATTGTGATGTTATTAGGGGATCAACAACTATAGGATGCACTTAGGCAAGTCAAGCTCTAGATAGCCTCCTTGCAGGGAGAGATTGGAGGACTATGTGTAGTGGTATATGGCTCATGATTGCATAGGTCCCAATTTGTCTCCATCATTCAGCCTTAGCAATAGCCACCTCCATGTCTAGAGAGCTCGAGGAGCCATGCACCCGGGGTTTAGAGACCCGATTTTGTATATCATCTTTGTACGAATGACACATATGTTTTGTAGATCATTTTTGATGTATAGAAATTGATACACATATGGAACCACCACTTATTTTTTATGGAAGTGGCCTGATACATGTACATGACATTTGATATATATATATACATGAGACATTGGTTCTGGCAGTATGGTGTTTCTTGTTTCATGTGTATTTTTCTTTGCTTTCATGTATGACTATGTGATGGATATTGTATTTATGGATGTATGTTAATTAAATACATGGATGATCTAATTTCCTAATCAAAAGATGCAATTTAATACATGGATACATAGCATAGTAGAACACACATATGTATGTCTCTCTCACACACACACACATGGTTATATCATAACACAATTTTTTTTACTAATCTGTAAATGAAGGGATGCCTACATATGACACACTACAACCCTAGGGGTGAGCATTACACACATGACACATGGACACTACACATAGTATCAATGATGCATTGCATTAATAGGTTCTTTAAGAGGCATCCCATCCACAAATGGAAATCCATAGGCATCAAAACCATACACAGAGATGACAATGTAAGGGCCTAACCAATTAGGACTAAATTTACCCCTTTAATCAGGAGACACATTTACATTTCTTTGATTTCATAAAGAACTAGGTCGCCTACCTTTGAAGTTCCAAGAAGAACACCTTGATTATACTGCCTAGACAATGATTTTTGATAAGCTTTAAGGTGGTCAAGGGCCTACAATTGATGCTCATCAAGTAATTCAAGATGATGAAAATGATTCGATCGATAAGTTTCATCATCAATTAACCCTTTTAGGGAAACCTGCAAAGATAGAATCTCCAACTCTAAAGGCATCATAGCTTGAACACCCTATACGAGGTTGTAAGGTGTTGTGCCCATCACCGTACAAACACTTGTGTGATACGCCCACAAAGCATACATTAATTGATGTAGTCACAAGATGAGGGTTCTCAATGAGAATAGTTCAGACCATGCAACAAGATTCACACAATGGAAGCAACATAGAAAATGGAGGCAAATACAAATTCATACATTCTTATTATCAGAGAATTCAATTACAAACAGTCGGCAACATCCAAGCTTACATATTCGGCTCATAGGCTTGGCAAAACATGCTCAAAATACCATCTTCCTATATGCTCCCCAATGCGAGCGAAAATATTAATTATCAGATCCCATATTCTAACTTCGCTACTTTCTAAGGATTGATTATAATGTTTTATATCAAGTTTTCAAATCTAGAATCATCAGCGTCAACCAAAGATCATTACAATCTCTAATTAAAGAAAATGTAACATGCACATGAATACGTCGGCCTCAAATTTGAATTACTCCTAGGTGAATGCATAGGATGAAGTGTGGACCTATAATCAAGGTCGGGGACACTCCATGGAACACTTCAAATCACACCGTTAAGATCCGTAGGATATGTGAATGATCCACAAGTGATCAAACTAGCCACCAAATAAGAAAATTATTCCAGTGTCAGTTCAAAAAATTGGCACATAATTTGGAAGCAATAACTTTCCAAAAAAAAGATCCAATTGCGCTCAAATCTTGGAATAAGGAAAATTAACATGTCCACAGTGTAAACATAGATCCATAGGGTTAGGTGGGAAAATATGATGATACACTAAATCTACCAATAGGAATTGAACAAGAACTAAAAAAAAATTGAAAGAAAATATTTTTTTGGTTGATGCAAGATTGCCATGACCCAAGGATGCTCTTGCATCATTAATTGAGTATTTCAATCCTTACCATGTTTATTTACCATTTTTTGAAGGATAAGCTCAAGGGTTTTATTAGATACTTCAGCTTGGCCATTAGACTGAGGATAATATGTTATAGAAAATCTATGTTGAATATGAAATTTATCTAGGAATTGCTTCACTTCCTTGTTCTTTAATGGCGTATCATTGTCAGAAACAAAGGTAAAAGGAAATATGAAGTGAGAAATGATATTTTTTTAGAAGAAAGCTATAAATAGCTTTAGTGTTCATGGATTGAAGCAGGATAGCTTTAACCCTCTTCATGAAGTAATTGGTAGCGGTAATGATAAAGACATGTCCTCTAGAAGAAGGAGGTGATATCTTTCCAATAATATCTAACCCCCATTTTTTGAATGGCTAAGGAGAGGTTTGATTTTTCAGCTCTTGAGCAAGAGAATGAATAAGATGACTATGTTGTTAACATTACAAACACTTCTTGATAAAATTAAAGGAGTTGTGTTCCACTGTCTTCCAAAAGTATCCCATGTGGATTAATTTTTGCACCAGGGATTTACCACCAAAATTTCTACCCCCAAGAACCTAAATGGGCTTCCTTAAGGGAAAGGGGTATTCCCGCTCTAGTGAGACATTGGAGAAGAAGACCACTATAATATTTTTTATAAAGAACATTTGATAGTATAACATAGCGGACTGAAATCTTTCACATCCGAGTGTGATTGTTCTTCATCACATCATCATGAAAGTTTCCAGTCTTCATATAGTTGTAAATGTTGAGATATCATTCTCCTGATTCTATGTGAGTGCACACAAGAACATTAGATTTAAGTTGATCAGAGATAGCAGGAGAGCAAAGAATGTGAACCAAAAAATGGAATTCTTTTGTATACTTATCTGAGGGCACCAGGGAGGCAGCACTCACCATGGCATCCATGTGTCATTTTTCTCTCCTACGGAAACTATCTATTATGAAAGAGGAGAAGCGATCAAGTAAAGAAAAAGCCAAGTACCAATACTGAGACAACTTACTTTTCTTGGATTTATATGTCCCCATGATCTGATTCATAATATGCTCAATGTCACAGTGTATGTGGATATGTTTTACGATAAGGGCTTCGCACTCAACGATGTTATTAGTACATTGAAATTTTAATCAAAAGGAAAGAGGGACTAGACTTCCTTCAGGTGAGATCAAAACTACACCCACCCTAGAGCTATTATGACATCTCGATCCATTGAAATACATCTCCCATACAAGATTGTGACTAATTGTGAAATTATCTTCATCAAGAAACACTTGTCCAGATGAGGGAAAGCATGAGATGAGGGTGTGTCTACCAGTTGATCAGTAACCGCTTGACATTTTATTGATTTTTAAGTCATAAAATTTATGTTGAACTCAGAAAGCAACATTACCCATTTTTCTAAACTTCTAGCAAGGTCAACACTAGAAAAAATGCTTTAGAAGATCACTTTTCACAATGACATGTCTTTTAGCATGAAGAAGATAATGTCTTAACTTTTGTGTTGCAAAGACAAGAGAAAGACATTGTTTCTCCATGGTAGAATAATAGTTTTCATAATTGACAAGGACATGGCTAATGTAATAGACCACTCTTTCTCTACCATCATCATCATATTGAGCAAGAAAGGCTACCAAAGCATACAATGATGCAACAAGGTAAAGAAAAAAGGGTCTATCCTGTATAGCGACATTAATATGAGAGGATTGGGTAGATAAGTTTTAATTGAATCAAAATATTTTTGGAACTCATCATCCCATATAAAATCAAAAATCCTTTTTCAATAGATGAGTGAAAGGAAGGGTATGGTCAACCAATTGAGATATGAATCTATGTATTGCCTTAATTTTTCTTTGTAAGCTCTATAGTTTAGAAATGTTTCTAAGTGCAGGCATGTTAACAATCGCATCAATTTTGTTTGTATCAACTTTGATTCCACGATGAGATACTATAAATCCAAACAAAATTCCTCCATCTATGCCAAAGACACACTTCAAAAGATTGAGCTCCATCTTATAGATTCAAATTCTTTCAAAGAGGAGATGAAGATTCCCTATGTGATCTTGACAGGTTATAGACTTCACCAAGATATCATCAATGTATTCTTCTAGTATTTGTGAATGAAATCATGAAACATTAGGCTCATCGCCTGGTGGTAAGTTTTGCTTGTATTCTTTAAAAAAAATAGCATGACCACATAATAGAAAATACCCCAAGGGGTAGTGAAGGTTGTCTTATATTGATCTTTCGGGTTAATACAAATTTGGTTATAGCCTGAGAAACCATCCATGAAGGAGAACAAGGCACGACCTACAATCACGTCTACAATAATATCAATATTAAGCAATGAAAAGTCATCCTTGAGAGAAGACTTATTAAGATCACTAAATTCAATGCAAATATGAATATGACTATCAAGTTTACTAAAGAAAAAAATATTTGAAATCGAAGGGGAATAGTTGATAGGATGGATAAATCCTACTTTTAATAGCTTCTTTATCTCAGTCTTAACCAACAAGGAAACTTTGGGATTGATCTTTCAGATTTTTTTATTTTAAAGGCTTGGCATCGAGACATAGGACAATATTGTGAACCACTATAGACTCATCAATACCAAGCATATCCTCATATGACCAAGCGAAGATATCAGGGTGAGAATATAAGAGGTTAAAATTCTCCTTAGATTCTTCTCAAGAAAGGAATATTTTGATCTTAATCACCTTTTTAGGGGATTTAGGATCCATGAAAACTTTAGTAGTATCTCCCTTGAGGAGGGGACTATGGTCTTGAGGATGAGGTATTAGGACACCATCATCAATGTTAGATAGAGGAGCCTCCTCATCCATATTCAAAATAGATTCTCCAAAGTATGCTTGTGTATTCAAGCGATACAAGAATTGCCACTTATGATGAAAGAAATGCAAGTGGCAATAGGTACCTAAGAATTCTTCCAGTGCGTCTTCCAAGGAAAATAAATCTAGAGGAACTTTGTTAGGATTTATTTTATCCTCTATCAGTTTAGGATGAACTAAGTTGAGAGGTTCAACTAAAATCATGTTAACACTCCGCCATGATTTTCGTCTAGATTATTCAATAGAGCATCCCAATCCCAAGTTATGTTTGTGAGGGTTAAATTGGATAAGGACTTGAATTCCTTGTTCAATATTCCCAAGACCTTTACACCCATAACCATACTTAGAAACAAGTTTGTATCCAAAGCCATAACACATTTGTAAAGCCTCAAAAAGAGATGGTTCTATGTAGAGAGCATCATTCCACCAATGATTGTCAAACATGTCTACAAGACCACAACCATCCTTCTCATTGAAATTACAAACATTAATCTCTCTAGAAGAACTTTGATCATCCTCATTAGTAGGGGAACAAATGGGTTCCTTGGTAGGATCACAAATTCCCTTCTTAGTAGGAGGTTGATCAACTTTCTTAGTGGAGGTATGCAAAGTTATTGGAAGATCAAGGTGGATGGGATTCAATTTGTACTCTCCAATGAAGAATTCAAAGAATTCTAAGGATCCCCAATCATCACCAAGACATGCATTTGATTCAAAAGAGGAAGTAGACAGGGAAGACTTTGGACTTTCTACTTTAGGTTGTTCCTCTTTCAAGAAACTCACTTTGGGGATGATCTCTATAAATGACACCACTGAAGAGCATGTCAATGCATTAGAGGTTAGCAATGGAATACAATTTCTAAGAGTGGAAACAACTAAGGCTCAACCAGTAGCTTCCAACTCACAGAGATGGACTACTTTAGGTTCAACCTTAATGATAACCACTTGATTATTTACCACAAAATTTAAAGAATGATGTAAAGTAGAATTCATGGATCCCATATAATGAATCTGAGGTCTTCCCAAAAGAAGGTTGTAATATAAGGGGCAAGGCATCACATACACCAGCTATAAGGGGAAGATTATCATGCCTAGGTCTTGTCGACCAACATTTTCAAATCCACAAATGTATAAAGAAGAAGTAGCTAAAGAAGAAGAATCAACATAAATATTTGACCTAGTAGATCCATACCACAAAAATTGAGAGCTAAACTAGTGTCAACGAGGGTACATCTAATACCAATGTTATTAATGATAACTATGATCATTAGAGGATCAACTTATTTCTACAAATCCAAGGGTGGAAGTTCCTATGGATAGAATGTAATATTTAGTGAATTTGCACGAATATGATCCATCAATGCATTAACATCTACTAGCCTAGTGGAAGTGGGAAAGAGGATCTTTTGCAAGGCTTCTTGAAGCATACCTTGGTAAATTAAAGCAGTTTGAAGAAAATCCCAAAGTGAGATCATAGTCGGGGTAACACAAAGTTGCTTGGAGAGATCATAGTCTCGAGGTTCTTTAGTCGCAGGTTTAGGTGTTGAAGGAAGACTTCGTTGAGAAGGTGGTAAAGAAGTAGGAACTTGAGTAGGTTGAGGTGTAGGAACAAAAGGTTGTGTATTCAGTTTCTATTGATTTTATCTAGTATTGTATGTGTGTGCTACGACATTATAAGAAGTAGAGTATGTAGCTCGTACAAACCTTGTATACAAATCTATTGAGTCATCCTAATACGGGACCCCATAGATGGAATGAGTTTTCTTAGAAGAAGGGATAGATAGAGTCAAGTAAACAACAGGTCTCTTAGGCCTTGGGTAAGCCACAAAGACTACAACAATGTTCATTGACTCCTCAACTAGCAAAGAAGATTTTGATGTTTGTGAAGAAGAAGTTTGTTTAGGAGATCTATAAATAGAGGAAGATGCTTCTAAGAAATCATCTAGATCATCTTCCAACATATCAAAATATTCCTTGGAGAAATCATTATCATAAACATTAAAACATTGCAGAAAAAGATCTAACATCCTTCACATCAGGTTCACCAAAATGTAGAGAAGGGGGGTTCATTGCTCACGATTCTCTTCATTCTCGAGAGAATCCTAGGGAGTGAACTTCCCTAAACTACCTCAAACTTTAATTAATGTAGACGAATGAATAAATTTCAAATAATATATTACTAAGGACAATATTCCAATAGACTACTTTCGAATCTAAGAGAGTGGGGTATCAAGATCTCTACCACATAAGGAATAGCTCTCAACCAAGGACTATAGCATGAGAGCAGGACACTAGTGCAACATGCTAGAGTCTAAGAGACATGTTGGAGTCCAAGGTAGATAGAGAACTAAAACCTTAGAAAAAAATACTTTAGCCTCACTAGCATACTCATACCTAAGGTGTGTTTGGAAAAATAGATGAAAAAAAATAAGGAAATATCAAAACAAACAAAGGAAAGCCAAGGGTTAACTTACAGACGATCATGCATTTGAAACTTTCATCCAAGTTTCACCTTGAAAACCTACACACAAGATGAATGAGGAAAAATTTTGGGGTTGTTTTGGGGATTTTCGTAGTCAAATCCAAGCTTTGGTGTTCACACATCTACAAATAGCCTGATAGATAAAAAAAAGTGGAAAAAGTGAACAAATATAAAGTGGTAAAAGTAATCCCTGCTCAAGGAGAAAAACCACTACCACAAGACAACAAAGTGTGCAAAGTAATCTACTCACAAATAGATAAGAAATAAGAGAGTGTTACCAACAGTCCTCAACCCACTCTTGAACACACAGATGTACCATTGAAAGCTTGTAAGAGAGTTTTGATTGTTAGAGGGACCTCAATCCAACAGAGCTTCGCTATAGAAGCAAGATCAAAAAGACAAGAGCTAGAGAATGGAGTGAGATTGAAAGATTGAAGTGTTACAATGAAAAGGAACCCCCAAAATGAGAGCAAAGGGAGATTTTTTTGCTGCAAGAGGTGGGAGGATCCGTTACACTTGTATTTTTGACTATAGGGACATGTGTCACGAGTCAAGATTCCAATATTTCACATTTCAAAACTCAAAAAAATATATGAACACTAGTGTGTTGTGTAGGCATCCAACACATCAATTTTTAGGAAATGAGGTGGCAAACTATTTTTGCTTCATCATTGGTCCTCGTGGAGTTGGAATTGTAAAATTATGAACCATGAGGTTCTTATCATAAATTGATTAGGCATAATAAATGTGATGCCAAATACGTAAATGTGAAATTTCCCCTAGGGTGCAATTTTCTGACATTACAATTTCATTGTGGCTGACATGGAGAAGGTTTTTGAGGTTGTGGAGGATATATAAGAAATGATACTTGTTGGATATGGTGTGTAGTGTATAGAAGATTCAAATGTGATCAAGTGTGGTGATCTAAGTGTGAGCTTAAATGCCTAAGGCTATTGGATGTAGTGAGTAGAAGGTGTCTACATTTTTAGTGTGCTTGAAGTTATTGAAGGCAGTGAGCCAAAAGTTGTGGATGGTGGAGAGTTGCAATGGTGGATTTTTCTTGTTTCTATTGAGATAGTGAATATTTATGTAATAGTCTTCTTCTATTCTTCTCTTTTAGGTAGTGAACCCTTCTGGTAGTGAGCCTATTATATAGAGTGTTGATATTCATATATATGTGAGCTAATCCTCACCGTGGTTTTTCCCTGATTAGGGTTTTCCACATAAATTTGGTTCTCTTGTGTATGGTGTTGAATGTGTTTGTGCTTTCATATGTTTGCATTTTTCTGATGGTTAATAAGGTTTTGATGGTTAATGAGGGTTTAAGGTTTCTAATGTACAACTAATTCACCCCCTTCTCAGTTGTCCTATGTGTCTAACAATGTAAATGAGTTTATTTATGTTATCATTCATTGAAGAGTATTTTAGGAGATGTTCATTAGACTGATTTCCTATTTGGGAATGCATACTTTGAGTTTGGCCTTCTTGGTAAGATAGGCTTATATCCATGTTAGTATTATTACATGATTCATATGTTGCATTTAATCTATGAGATTGAGTGGATGGTGTTGTTGAGGCTTTTAATTTGGTGTTGTAAAGAGATCATACTTGACACAACATTACACTTTTGAGGTGTTGATAGAAGGACACATTATGATTTATAGGTGTTCTCTCTTCATTCTATGGTTCCTTCCTATAGGTTCATGTTCATATGATTTGGGAGGATTGTGTTCAATTGGAGAGAGTATGCAACTATTGGTTTTGCTTGTGTGGATCATTATGTTTGTCCTTGTTACTTCATGATTTTATCATTTATCACACCTTGGTGTAGTGTTTATTGGTAGACTTTCTATGAGTTGATCATTTTTAAATTTGGCATTACACATATAGTGGGAGTTCTTGGATATGTATGTTCTTCATTGATAGGTTTGATACATGGAGATTTATTATTGTTTATGGGTTGGACATATGTTGTCATGAGTTTTGTAACATTCTCAATGTTTTACCCTTTGATTTTTACCTATGCTTTAACCCACATGTGAAAAATTTATGTTTTCCAACATAAAGCAATTAAAATTTTATTTTCTAATTCAATAACAAGATGTACATTTGGAATAAACCCATTTCAAACTCCTATTGCATTTCAATAATAAAAGATGCATTTTCAAAATAATCTCATTTCAAATTTCCATTGCATGGATTATTTCAAATTTTTGTTGCATTTCCATAAAGTACATTGCATAATCGTAGTGATGATTTCATATTACATAATCACATATAATTATAAAATATTTTCCAATTACAATTTCCATAAAGATAGAGATTCATGAATACATGCATAGCTTCCAAGAGTTTATTGAAATAAAGTACAAATGTTCCAAATGTCCCTTCCTAGGAATACATCCTAGATGTCCCCAACATTGGTGCGTACATTCTAGATTTCCCCATTATTGGTGCATACATTCTAGTTGTCCCCAATACTAGTGCATACATCCTCAAATCTAGAGCGAAAATTGTATGAGGGAGAGCATCACTCAAGCACTTTTCCACCAACCATGGACTTACTAGGTAACTGGTAAGATGGTCCTTCCCTTCGACGAATAGATTGGTTTGATAACTTCATAATACTAGCCTTCCTAAGCATGTTGTTGTGTCCTGCATATCTAGAGCAACCATACATTGGCTACAACCTACATGTATGACGTTCCCTTCCTAGTATGCAAACATGGATCATAGTGAACTGACAATGTAAATAGTGGCTACTTACACCACTTTGGCCAAAGAATTCAACACCCAGTACTTCAAGTGCAAATCATATTTTCACCCACCTCTAAGCTCAATTTGGTAAATGACCACACACACTCTTTCCATTTGCAATTCCCTCCCTAAATTTTTACAATAATTTCACACAACCAACTAAAATAATTAAAGATTTACTTCACACAAATAATTAATAATGATATTTTTGTTGCTACATCCCCGTGAAAGATTGACTTATAAATTTGATATTATCGATAGTCATCCAATATTCAGAACTGATAATAATGAAACATCAATATTGACATGAATACTAATCATAGTATTGATATTATAATTAATTACTCATGTAACTAAAAGATTGGTTAATACTTTAATTCTATAATAGCAATGTTAATGTGCAATTAGACTTCATTAACAAGTAAAATGAATATAAATTAATGAAATAGTGTCTCATATATGATGACTTAGTCAAGATGAAGAGCAGGGTCAGTATAGAATCATATCATATCACGTCCAGCCCGTAAGCTTTGTGAATCCTAAGAAGACTCTGTGAGGATCGGGGACTCTTTGTCTAGACTACAGAACTTGCAAACAGAACACAAAGATCAAAGTATTAGGGGAGTTAAATAAAAAAGTTACTAAAACATGGCACGATTTTAAAAAAAAGAATATCTAAAGTGTGTTAACAAAGAATAGAATGTGTGACTGTCTACAGAGATAACTTTATGAGAGAATGCTGCCAATGCTCCATTTTATTTTATTTTTGATTCCTCTATTATATCTGTTTTAGTAATAAACTAAAGTTATTTTCTGCAACTAAGATAAACAGCTCCTCATATGTATTATCTTCTTTGTTTCGAGAGCCTGATTCATTAAATAGGACATCTGCCATTATTGATAGCACTAGTTTAGTCACTCTTGAATTAAGGAAATAATGCATGAATCACTTCACAAATTAGCCTCTATTGAGGAAAAGGTTGATACCTTTCATAGTTAACATAATATATCATAGCATAGCTCAAAAATGCATGATGAAATGATGATACTCACTAGATCTTAAAAGGTCTTAATTTCATGGAAGTCCTACACCTAGGAAACCTACAAGCATATAGAACAACAATGCATACAAATACCTAGACATTTTTTTTACAAAAGATACAGGAAACCCTATGCTTGCAGACGAATGCATATACAATGAGCAATTGAAGCACCAACCATACCGAAAGAAGTATCTAAAAAAAAATGGAAAAACCAATACCTATTGTATATATATACAAGAAATATACATGCAAACGAAAACAATAATGGTTATATGATTTGCTGGTTTATCAAGCAAGGAATATAGTGGCGACATTAAAGAAACTTGATTTCTAAATCTTATAAGAGCCCGATGCTACAATTTCATCAATGAAACACCAATAAATCTGAATTTGATTATCTTGAAAGTTTAGTATTACATAAGAAAATTTGTCTTCTATACCAAGACTGAGCCAAATAAAGGGGAAAAAACACTAGAACCTTTTCACATTATTCAAAGAAAAAACAACTAAAAGGCTTCTTGTACAAAGATGTTATTTCTCAATTATCAAAGCAATATTATCGTGATGCTTTATAGAATAGTCTATGGTGTTTTATCCTTTCACTAATCAATCAAAATAAGGAGGTGTTGGTATAAACAAATGTTATATGCTATACTTTATAACTACATTACCAACACTTTAAACTGCAAACAAATTTCAAAACTTACAACCAATTCTGGGGTAGAGTAATGAGATTATGAACTTTAAACTATGAAAATTGGACAAGCAATCATTAGTGCAACCACAATATTTGACATCCAGTGCAAACACATATTGTTTAGCAATTCACATATTGTAGAGGAAAGACCGAGCAATTAGTGAAACAATAATAATTCCCTATTTCAAGAATCACTGACCAAGAAAATGATTAACAATGAATCGGCTAACCTACTATCTGAAATCTAAAAACAAAATACATAGAAAATTCCTCTGCTCCCACCTCAAACCACCAACAATTTATTTATTATTAAAAAAAATGGTTAAGATTAATAATTGCAATTTAACTACAATCATTGATAAAACATAATCATCTCAAACAAATGTTTTGAACATAATCGTTCGAAATTAGAAAATAGATTAACTATCATTAGCTATCAGGTAATTCCTTTTCGTGATTCAATGGTAAACTTCAAAACGTTTTAAGATTGGAAACTATCTTATCACCATTATCAGCAAAAGAAAAATCAAACAGTTTTAGGGTAGTGATATTGGTAGACTCTAATTATATCGAACAGATAGAAAATATTACAAAAATCTACAAGTCTTTAGTTATCCAATTCATAATTTAAAACATGCTTTGGATCTCAAACTCTATTGAATAGAAAACTTCCCTTAAAAGAAATCATGCTACCAAATGGAAGAGTTAGTCACATTTTACAGAGAATTAAATTTAAGCAATTAGGTCTATCCATTTAAGAGCATTCTTTCTTTCTCTATGTTGATTTAAACTTATCTTTAATATAGATTTCTAATAGAATTCCTGCAACCACAATAGCCCCAAATCATTACCATTGAGCCTCGAAATGAGTCAGGTAGGTTGAACCAAATTACAGAGTACATAAAAAGACCTTTCAAACTGTAATTATAAATATTTGGTTAGCATTGCGCTATAGATTCTCACACTTCCAATTAAACCACTCTCTAGAACCCTACAAAATAACATTGTTACCAACAGCTTAACAATCCCCTCCCCCCACAGCCAAAGCACTATTTGCATTAAGACCATCGACACATGGTAATGAGCGATTAGGGAGGTTGAACTAATTTAGGAAGTTACCAAGAATTCGCATATGTAGCAAATAACCCTTTTGTTACCCGAATAGTTGTAAAGAATCATGAACAATCATTAAATTGAAAGCTTCCTATTTCATAAAGCATCAAATTATATAGTTCTTGGTTCAATTTTTGGGAGGGGCATTACACCATTCATAATATAATTTCAATTCAAAAGGTGATGACATAACAAACTAACTAACTAGGTTACTCCATTTCTTATGGATTATCCTAACCCCAGGAATAACCAAGTTAACCATACATGCACATATACTAAGTGACTAACTAGGGTACTCTCTTTCACATGGATTATCCTAACCTTGGGAACAACCTAATTAACCATACAGTAATCATAGCATCCAAACATTAAAAGACTCCATTTCAAAAGGTATAGTCACAAAATTAAGTGTCTTCATTTCAAAAGTACGATCTCATCAATAAATGACTTCATTTTAAAAGTATGATCTCAACAATAAATGACTTCAATCAAAAGTATGATCTCATTAATAAATGACTCAAGCATTTGCATGTTTACAATGTTCACCACATTCATATCTAAATTGGAAGACATTATCAAATTGTGAGGAGTTTGTGCTTCTACACCTATAGTCCTCTTCACAACATGGCTTTGGGTTGTCAGAGCATAAGTTCTCTCCTAGAATTTTTTAACTAGGATTAGAATCTTAGTTAGGAATAAGAAAATAGCATAATTAGAATACATGTTTATCAATCCTAATGTTGAATATTGATATAACAATCAATTATACACCTTAACCATAGGGAAAATACTTTTCTCCCACCTTCAAGGTGATAAGAATTATTAAACAAGTTTAGATTGTCAATAAGGTTTTCTTAACATCACAACCTATCAATGATGGCATGCCTATCATGCTATCATTCTTGTTGTATTGCTAACCTCATTATCTATAAAGGTTTACCTAACATCATAAGCAAACAAATTCAAGATAGCACTTCAATGTAATATTAATTCCCATAATTCACAACCTAGGAAATATTTATAATATATGACAATTTAGGTATTTAAGTTAATACACTAAGATTATGTCATATAACCCATAATTTCAACAATTGGAATATATATGTATATATATATAAATATAGTCTCAACCAATAAGATCACATAATAAATCACCCAAATATCATGCAAGCTCCTTAAAATAAAAATGATCGAAAGATCAAACAAGGAAGTTCAACAAACAAATGATTCATCATTCCACAAGCACTTGCATTCAAATATGATTCAACATAAGATGAATGGAGAAGTAAAATCAGCATACCTAAATTTTAAAGCTCCCAACAAAGATATCTTTTCCCAAGCTCAATCCCATAGTCATGCTTGATTTTCCTTCTAAGATCAACCTATCTCCAATTCTAGCATCTCACTAAGCTCTCAACGATATGCAAATATTCTAAAATAAATCTCTTTCCTTACTAAGCTCTCAACAACTCTCTCACATAGAAAACTAAAACAAAATTACGAATAAGAAATCAAAATAAATTAGTGTAACAAAAGGTAGAGAAACTATCTCTATTTATAGTTAAAATTGAGCAACTTAATGCTATAAACATGCTACTAAATCCACCACCTTTTCTCTCCTTTCTACCACCACTCCAACAAAAAACTAAAAAAGCATCAACTCAGCCCATTTAGAATGAAATATGGCTGCTTTAACTCATAATTTATAACACATAAATAGTCCAAATGTTTCCAACCTCTTAAAATGGATGAGTCACCCCTATTCAAGTGACACAATGACTCTTTTATTGAGTCAAAGCACAACAAAACACATCTACAGGTTTCCTAATTTTTATGCAAGTTGACTATCCTTGTGATCTTCAGTCATCTTTGCTTTGACAAAGTCTACAAGATTATTTGTAGTCGAGTGTGGAAAATACTTCTATTTGCTTCATTCTTCCATACATGGATCTCCCTACTTTACACCTCAACATTCTTATGTGTGGGTTTGCATTATCAACAAATTTTATATATATTAAAATGCCTCACAATAATGTGTTGTTCATGTGCCTCAAAAACTTATAATATTATTCACGTTGTATATAGTGTTCTCTTTAACTTATGCACTGACTTATTCTCATTCTATATGTTGAATTAACTCTCCTATATGCACTTTATAAGTGCATCAAGTATTCACATTATGTTGGCTTTCGTTTAAGCTAATGGCCTTTACAAGACTCGTGCTATATATATGCACTATGTTTACTTTGTAAAAATTCCAAAATACTTTTACATATTTATCGATATATATTATTAATATGCATATATAATATAACTTCCATTGTTATATATATATGTATACACGTGTTTATTAAATTATTATTTTCCAATCACAAATACATTAACAAATATATATAATATAAACATACACACACACACACATATATATACATATTTATGTACACTTATTAATACATACATATATACCCATATATATTATTATTTTAATATCCATAATAGACACACACACACACACACACACACATATATATATATATATATATATATTTATATTTATCGATGGGTATATATACACAAAGTATATAGACATATCTATGTCATATAACAATCAATACCCTCATGTGTATGATGTATCCATTCATGGGTATGCATAAGTATTCCTACTTTCGTATACACACATGTATTTGTAGAACCCTAATCCAAATACCTGAAAAACACAACAAATGAATACATTAGGAGATCAAATGCAAGTAAGAACAAGGATTCCCTATGAAATCCATTAACAAAGTTTAAAATAGGAAATGAGACAAGAATGAAATGAAAAAGCAATAAAGCAAGCTAAATCCTATTGAAGACAATGCAAACTCTTGATCCCATGGGGGAATTTGTGCCAATTTGAGTGAAAATTGGCCCTTTTCGCAACTCCAAGGATGCAAGCTTGATAAATGTTGATGAATGATCCACTTTGATGAAGAATGGTGAGTGCTCCAATAGAAAAACCTGCATAACCTAGCTAAGATTCAATGATAATGGATGAGAATTGCTAATGATTTGAGCATAGTAGGTTTACACAAATTGTGGATGATCAAATGAGGAGATTACCCTCTTATTTATAGAATGCTAAGTTGAGGAAATGATCAAAATAGAGCAATGTGGGACTAAGAATTATCCAATGGCAAAGTGCCACTTGTCAACTTGTGAATGGATGGAGGATGTGCAAGTTTTGAAGAATGTGCAAAGAGGGGGGAGATTCAAATTCAAAATATGGCTTGAAGGATGAGGTGAAAGGTGAAGTTAATGTCACATGGCTCAAGAAAATGACTTGTAAGAGATTTTAAATGCTTTGTTGGAAGGGACAAGTCATTTTTGGGGGAGATTTCAAATTTGAAGAATATTCCATCTTTGATACCTTTTTTAAAGAAAATAGATGATTTATAAATCAATTAAATTGATTTTCATGTGCAAGTTGAAAAATCTAGAGGATTTGATGGATTAAGACTAAGATTAATTAGGATTTGATTAATTCAAAGGAGATTTAGCTGATTTGACCATTTTGACTTAGATTTTAGGATTTAAATAACTCAAAATGAGAAGAGAATGATTTAGACCTAGAAATAAATATTTTTTGATTTATTTAACCAAAGGGGGTGATGTTAGATTAAATTAGATAAATTTTTGATTTATTTAATTTAATTAGATGAACTTTAGAAATTTAATCAAATAATATGGATTATTTAATTAAATAAAGATAGGAAGATGAAATGACCTAGCTAATTACACAGAGATAATGATTTAATTAAATTGAGGGATTTATTTAATTAAAAGGGGAATTATGATGAATTTAATCAAATAAGGCTATTTGATTAAATGGTTAGATAGAGGGATAATTCAGGATGAAGTGATGTTAGTAGATTAGGATCGAGTGCATATACATTTTATGTGTCTACATTTTGCCCCTCTTTGAAGTAGTGCACTTGTTGCGTTGGTTCAAAGAATAACCTTGCCATGATCAAGAGTAAAAAATTCTTTGAATTTTTTTTGGATGCCCCATTGCTGCCCCAACAAATGAAGAATTACACCAGTATATTTCCCCCTTGAGAGATCCAGTGAAGAGGTTTGATTTGAGGGTCTATCTCTCGACAAAGAGGTTCAAGATCAATTCAACTCGAAAGTTTGATGTAGATAGTCATCAACCATGGCTAGCCTCATGCCTATTTTGATATATTACACCCACTTGATCCTGATCTGTACCATGACAGTTACATTATTGATGATATAAATGAGATGATTATGATGCTTGGATGATATGATGATCCATGGATGATATGGATGCACATGATATGATATGATGATGCTTTTATGATTATGCAAATAGATGATAAATGTATGGTTTATGAGATGTTTAGAATAACCAATCTATATTATGCAATGATGGGGATGAATGCATGTGGTATGATTAATGCTTTCTATATGATATGATATGCATTATGCAGTATGCTAACAATTTTTTGGATGCACGATGGATGCATTAGCGATGATTTATGATTAACTGTCATGGTACCATGTTAGCGTGAAAGGAAGTAGGAAGAAAATAAGATGATAACAAGAGACACCAACAAGCTAACTTTATTAGAGATGATGATAATGATGATGATGATGATTACTTGTTGAGGAGTTAGGATTTTCAAAGGGCCAATTACCTTATGTTTGATAACACACATAGGCACGATGCATTAGGGTATAAAGAACCGGGATGGAATTGTACCTAGTGCGATGGAATTTGACTCAAAAAACAAATAGGAGTATTCTTGTTCACACTTGACATACAGAAACCTTGCTAGGATGTACCTAACAAAGCAAGTATTCACCAAGTTATATTACAAGAACGTCCAACAAGCACAACAGACAAAAGGATAATGATCGATGCTCCATTCCTTTCTCTCTAAATCACTTTGATTAGACATCATCGAGAGGTCATTGGAATGAGTACAATAAGATAAATCAAAAGAAAATATCATATACACAAACAAGCCAATGTTCTTCATACCTCTAGCAAAAGGGATTTGCTTCGATAGGATAAGAATCCAAGGTGATATCCAAAATGATGCCCATTGTCATAATGATATACCCTAGGACATGCATTGTATAGGATGATGATGGGTTGATAAGTTGATTGATAGGCTGTTGATATAAGGTTGATTGACCTATTTGAAAATGATCAAGAGTTTTATTTTGCATTTAATGGTTTGTTGCTTCGATTTTGATTTTGTGTTTGAAGTTTGCTTTTGTTGATTGATGTGATTGGATGAGGGTGACGATCAATTTATTATTGATGATTGATTATCGCGGGTGAAAGTGAGATGAGACAGATGGATTTTTTCAAATATTTGGATGATTTTGGAGTTTTGACATGTTTTGAGGCTGTTTTTGGTATTTTCAAGATTTTACAAATGTTTTGATTTTCCAATTTTCCAATGTTTTTGGAGTTTTCTAAGATTTTTTGAATGTTTTTGGATTTTGTTTTTTTTCTTTAATGTTTTTGGATTTTGATGTCTCAGGGGTTGATCAAAGATTATCCTTTCCTATGTTTAAGCTCAGAGATGACGTAGTTCGGATAACCGTGCTTTTGATTTGTTTTCGGATTTTTTGAGTGTTTTTGGATTTTTGATATGTTTTGAATGTTTTTTAGATTTTCTTGGTTTTTTGAATGTTTTTGGATTTTTCACATGATTTTGATGATTTGGATATGGATATGTGTGATGATATCAATGCTCTATTTGGGGATTTTGTTGAAAACCAAGCTAAGGTTGATTGATTGGATTGATGGATTGATGATCATAACATTGTTGAGGATGCACAATGCAAGGATAGTGTTACGCAACACAAGGATTGGGATGGATATCCCAAGATGATGAGGGATTGATGATGATAACATTGTTGAGGATACACAATAATGCAAGGATAGTTTTAAGCAACACAAGGATATCCTAAGATGATTTTTTTGATTGGATTTGATTGATTAGGATTGATGGTGAATGGTTTGGAACAAAACTTGTTGTGGATGATTTGATGTGACGTTTGAAGTGAAAATTAGATGCAACTGATATTGGTTGATGTTCAATGAAAGGTGAAGCTTGATAAGGAATGTCTTCTCATCAAAATGTGCCATGGGTCAGTGACTTGGATTTTGGCTCACAAATGTTTTGACCAATTTGATTTCACGTTTGCCAATGTTCAGATCACCACATAAGTTGGAGGATATAGATCAAGATTTATTCTCGAAGCAAGATGTACATATTGGCCCCTAATGTCTAGCAATGTATGGAATACCATGGGTGGATGCTTGGATATGGATGGAGGGCTATGGATTATCTTGCAATAAGATAAGGTGTTCAAATAAAGAATGCTCATTTGGATAATGCTTCATGGCTTAGATAATGTTGGGTAGGATAGGATCAATGAAAATGACCCATGTCAAGATGTTTACCATAAGCATGTGTAAAGTGTGCACCAAACTTTTACTATGGATGCAGATGGATTGGATAAATGGTTCATGGATGAAATGGATTTATTATGGATGAGATGGATGGAATGTTGGATTTATTATGGATGGGATGAGATGCTTTCACTTGAACTAGTGCACATAGATGCTTGATTCTACACATGACACATGTTTTCTAGGTTTTCATCATAGTACCTACCCGAAGTGCCACCATAGTGGTTTTCACTAGTTTTCAATCCTTTTTCTAATTTTTTTTTTTGGATTTTCATATTTTTTTTTTTTGGTTTTTTTGAAATATTTTAAACTCATGCTAAATCACAAGGTGTTGTTGATGTAGATTCCCTTGTCATAATGTTCCATCAATATCTTGCTTGAAGAAGTTGCTTTGCTAAGATACATGCACTTGAATGCAACTTTTGGGATTCTTGATCTGCTTTATTGATACTAGAGTTAACTTTGTCTCTGTGTGCACATCATGATAGAGTGCCTTCAAAATCCTTATGATGAAGGTTCATTGCCAATACATGGTCAATGTGATAATTGGATATTATGCGTGGAGGCGTGGATGGAGTGTGTTTAGGGATAAAAGATAGATTGGTTGATAGTTTGGAACCTTTGACTCTCCAAACTTGGGAAGATGAGCAATGATGGGTGGATACGGAAGTGTGCATGGAATTAGGACCAACTGCTTGATGTACTTTGTACATCGCTTGAAAAGACTGTTTTGTTTTTGTGGACATCTTTGATGGGTACTTTTCCCTTTTTTATTTTTCCCTATAGTTTCTTTGATTGATGGAGTTTGATAGGGATAATCTTTCTTTGTATTCTTTGGTATCCATTTGTATTTGATTTGTCCTTCATGCTTCTTTGCTTCTTTTTCTTTGATATCATTCTTTGTGCTTTTATTCAAACCTCCCTTTTGATGTTGGTCCCAATTCATGGATGGGGTGATGGGTGGATGAAGATTCATGACATTGTTGGTTGTAGTATTGGCATTAGTTTCATCATAAGGATTCTTCGTGCTCCCTATGTTCACATTTACACTAGATGAAGTTGCCCCCAATATTGTGGAAGTAGTACCTTCATGCTTTGATTATGCCTGTTCCAAGAGCTCTTTTTTAGAGTGCATTCTCTGATAAATGACCATTGTAGATGATGCTATTGGAATTTGTTGTTCTGCTGACTTTGGAATATCCTATTCTATCTGACCTATTTCCTTGAGTGGATACTTTTGGATATCTTTATTCATGATGTCCTCAGTTTGAATTTTGGATATATCTGATCCTGATGTTGACAACTTAGTCTGATTGTAGGAATTTATAACCTACTATTTTTGTGTAATAATGTCAGGAGTAAAGGAATCTTGTTCTGAATGAAGATCATCTATGTGTCCATCCATAGAAAGCATCTCATTGGTAGATGGAGTATGTGCATCTTGCATAGATAGGAGAGTTTCCATTAGATCATTATAGTATCTTGGAGATACAAATTCTTGATCTTGAATGATTTCAGAGTTGCTTTCGACATGCTTTGGATCAATTTCTTGACATGGGTTAGTTTCAAAGGATGGATTACTATAAAAGGTTCTTGGATGTCATCATTAGGTATGGAAATTGCCTCAATATCCTCTTCATTTTATAGTGAACTTGGATCAAATGTTGAGTTCAAGATTCCTTCAATATCTACAACCATGAGGTCGAAGGATGTCAATATGTCTTAGAAAGGAGCATTGCTAGACTTTGGTGAAATATGTTGATCATGCTTTGGAATTAATTCTTGAGATATTCCCTCTAACTCGTTAGGTTATGTAGAGACATTTTCAACATGGTCATTGGTCGAATCCTGATTATTATCCCCAATAGTTATCATTTTTTGTTTGTGCTTGTATTTTTTGGGTAGCTTGAGAGTCTTGCACGAATTGAGAGGCTTCTTGAGCTTGTGTTGCTTGTTGCATGGCTAGATATTGTTGGATGGCCTTTTGGTAGGCCTGGTGAGCTTTTAGCACAATTTTATATTGTTTTGTTGCATTTGGTTTGGGTGGTGGTGGTGGCGGAGGTGGTTTTGGAATAGTAATTTTTGTGGTGATAAGAGGTCTCATCGTATTGATGATTGGTATTTGAGTGGTGGATGGTTTAATTGATGTGATTGGTCCTTAAGAGACCATGTTTTGAGATATTATGGGAATGGTCGATGATATTGTGATTGCTTGTGCATTTTTCATCTATTGTTGCGATGTCGACGACAAGTTCTGAAAGTTTGGCATGGTGTTTTGATTGATGTTTGGGATGTTGGTTTGATTGATACTTGGTAAAGGGGGAAGCCCTAAGCCAAGGAGTGGTGTGGGTGATGATGGAAATGGTGGTTTTTGAATCATGTTGGATGTAGTGACAAGTCATTGAGATACGTTTGGTGTGATTGTGAGGGTTTGAGATATGATGGGTGTGATAGGGGTGGTTGGAGTGATCGAGGTGATAGGAATAGTTGAAATGACTGAGTGCTACGTGAAGGGGAAATCCCTAAACCAAGGAATGATGTTGATATGGGTAATGGTGGTGGAGATGTCTCTTGGCGCAATGACTCAACTTTTTTGGTAAGTGTAGCAATTTGATCTCGCCAAATTTGATCTTGATTTCGATCTTGACTCCCTTGATATAGTTGATTTGGTTTTTGTTCAAGCAGATTTGAGATGCATACTTGTGGTTTTTGAATGGGATCATGGACAAATTGATTTTGGACAATGTTCTGATTTGGGATGATGTTCAAATTTGGCATGATAGATTGAAATTGAACATTGTTGGTGTTGGGAATCACATTGCCTTGATTTAGGTAACTTTGATTTTGGATTGTGTTACCTTGACTTGGATTAATACATGGACTTGTTAACATCTTGTTTGGAATTTGAACCACATTTATATGATTCACAAACATATTTATCCCAAAGTTTTCCAAGTTTGGATTCATTTTTGGTAATCTTGTACTTGGTATATTCACTTTTGGCATGTATGGATTTGGTGGGATAATGTTGTTTTGTTGAAGACTCATGCATTGAGTATTTGGTTGCAATGTGGGAATTGGGTTTAAATCTACCATCAGAAAAAGTGTTCCAAGATTTGGATTGGGTAGACTCCCATTTGTTGTACCATTGAGGTTCGTAGGATATAATGATCCCATGTATGGATTGTATAAATGCGAGTTTTTAAAATCAATTGGCATTGTAAGGCTTTGATAGTTTGGTTGACTTGGATTACTCATGATGTATGGATCAAGTTTATATTCCATGTTCCTATTTTGTTTTGATATTTTTACAAAAGTGACCTCTAAGGTGTTTAGGACCAATGGTGAGATGAAGGATGAAAAGGGGTGAATGATATGAGTGTTGAACGTTTAGGGACTTTGGATCAATGCTAGACTTAGGGTTTGATTTTGATTGGTTTGATTAGATAATGAACTTGTAAACCCTAAGATGTTGGATGTGATCTTTAAGATAAACTTGTTCAAAGGGGTGCTAATTTAACTAGAGATATGAGAAAGGATGCATTCCCATACTCCTAACTAAACAAGGTGATTTTGATTTGGTTTAAGGATGTACCCAATTCTAGATAATGATGTTTCCAAAGCTCTAAAGTTTCTTGTGGGATGGGATGATAAATGTTTGAGATGGATGAAGTGTTTGATTTTGATCCTAAATGAACCTAAGGACTTGTTTACAAGGCCAAGGTTTTGAAGAACTTGCTTTTCCCTTCAAACCAAAAGATCAATGTTTACTCAAAAGACCATAAGACAAAAGATACACAAGCATATGTGTGGGGTTAAATTGATTTCATCTTGATTAGTGAATTGATTTTACCACAAACACTTCTTTGATTAGGTTTTCCAAACTAGATGTCCTATGTCTTAATTTCTTCAAATCCCACAAAGTATGTTATGTGGAAATTTGATGAATCAAGGCAAGGGTTACCTATTGTTGATTTTTAGTAGGAAAGTTGAGATGTAAGTTCAAGTGTTTAGAAACCTCTAAGGATGTGAATCCCAAGGGAAAGAAATAACACATGAATTTGGTCAATTGTATTTTCCTCCTAAAGGGTTTGAAATTTTGATGATGATGTTAAGTGTTTGTTTCCAAATGTTTTCGAACAAGCAAAGTGTTTTGACTCATAAGCAATATAACATCCTAGCTCAATTGGTACATTTTTCTTGGTGGGCTGCCTCATGACCTTCATAGTAGAAGAGATTATTTTACATGCAACCAAGGAAAAAACCTAAAGGTATGTTAAAGAATGAAGTCTTAACCTCTATATTTTAACCAAGATTGGACATGGCAAGTAACTTCTTGGAATCTAAGTTCCAATGCACCACTTTGATAAACATGTTGGATGGACTGGTTGGTTACTACAAACAAGGGTTTTAGTTCAGACTTTTCGTTCATGGAGATTGACCCATATAGCGAGAGTCCCTTTTCAGATCCATCTCATCGGAGCTGACCACGTGATATTGGCATTTACTCCAATACCCATATTTATATCCCAGTTGGAAATACTCTTGGCTCTAGAGTGTTACCGGTTGAGTCATTCCCTAGGGTGAGTACTTTTTCCCCAAGGCAGGCCCTCTAAGATAAACAAAAGTGAGTAAATACAATATATGTAACTCAATCAATCTTTGTTTGCAACACAAAGAGAGATAGTGTATGCAATAATGCTCTACCCACACTCACACAATGTTTTGTTCAATTTTTAAACCCAAAATGAAGTGTGGAAGTAATTATTTTATCTCAACCTAAGATCACAAAAAGGCCTTTTGATTCTCAAGATCATTATAAAGTGTGAGAGAAGCACATACATCCTTTTTCGATGATGTTAGTTTAAGTAAGAAATCACAAAACAAAGTTTCACTTTTTCATTTTAAGTCCACAAAGCAATTGTGAGTTCTTTTTAAAGCACCAAAGGACGAATGAGAGTTGTTTTGTTCAATTTTTAATCCCAAAAACAAACTTTAGTAGATTTGAGTCCTAATGTTCATTTTAAACCCATTGTAGCAAAAATTGAAAGATTCTTTTTAGAGCCCAAACAAAATTAGTAGATTCTAAAAGCTTGAAAGATAGCAAATCCTTAGAAGAGGGATTATAATTTCTTCCCAAAGAGTTTAAAAACACTTGCTACAATGATGTGATAATATTTTTTCTTTGACTTCCATGCTCCCTTATCCTTCAAAACCTACAACACAAGCTCTAAATGTTAAATGAAATCAAGAAACAAGAAGATATGATGGTTAGATAGACAAGTAAGCATAAAAACCCTAAAAGTTAGACCAAGTTTCATTATGATTTGACATTAAGTTAAAATTTTAACTCTATAAAATTGATAATAACCTACACTGTTGGATATCTTATGAAATTCTACCCCATTTCAAAAAAAAAGCTTCGAAAAAGACCAAAAAATGACCAAGATATGGTCATTTTAAGTTTGCATGAAAAAGAAAGAAATTCAAGCAGTTATGTTTGTGATGGTGGCTCTGTTTGATTTTGTAGTGGTGCTATATGGTGACGCTAGAGACTCCAGTAGTGCAGTTTGATTCCAGTGGTACAGTTTGAATTTTTGAGCGGTTTTGTGTAATGCCCCGTCTAAATAACGTAAGAATGTTGTAATAGTGTTAAAAGGTGTAATGATTTTTTTTTAAAGTATTAATATTAAGTTAATTAATTTCATACATTCATTAAGTTAAGCGACGTTACACTACTTTGAGTTTTCCATAAGTGACTAAAGTATTTCGCATTGCACATATTAATTAATAACATAAACATATAACATTGCATAACATTGAAATATTCATTCAAGATATAATAAATTACAAACTTGTACCATACATTGCATTTGATAATCATACAATACTCATCCATCCGATGAGGTAGTTTAATAATGATTACAATTACAATTACATTGTTCACCTCTTATACAATTGAGGGATGTTTTCAAATACAGTTTACAATATACAATGTTGAAATAAGCATAAGTTTCCAAGTGCGAGCTCTCCATCCATGAAGCTCTCGATGCTATGATCAAACTAGGGACCCAACAGAGTAAGGTGCACGTTCCACCCAACCATGTGGTACCCGTAGGTCCACCCCCCGTGCTAGGAGATAGTAATATGGTTACCTAGACCTAATCTACTAACCCTAGACACTAGTACAAACAATCTATTGGTTACATTGCTTCCAGATTTTGACAATTGATTATACCACAAACATAGGGTTAACTGTTATTCTAGGTGGAGTGTCATCACAATGATGCAAAGGTTACCCTGGTGTTTCTTCCTAGGTTCTGGCCCCCAATCCTTGGGTTACCCTGGTAACCTCTTACGAAACCCAACCCCTATTGCATACTATTGTGGAATCGAATGTCTCTTGAAGAAACGAGACACCGTTTTGCCATTCCAAGCCTTCTCATCTTATACTCATGACTGAAGAAGCTCAAGAGTCATAAGAGAGGCATAAGCATCTTGTTAAGTTTTTTAGATCTAACTACTGTGTTCTTTAGTTTTCACTGAGTTACTAACTAATTGTAAGTTACCCTGACACTACTTTGTGTGTCGGCCCTTACAAATAGCCACTCCCCTAAACATAACATGGGAATCTATGTTTTCCTTCTAGGGTTTACAAAGTGTACATATAACCAAAATCGCTATAAAAGACTAAACATGAACATCAAATCATAGATCATAAAACAGGTGTCAACCACTATACAGATTCATGTACACACCCTTAATTAATACAAGAACTCTACTCGAATAATCACATTCCCCTTTTATCAATTTGGTCTGGAAGACTTAATCGTTTAAAGGCTTTCCCAATTTGCCCAATCACAAATTAAAACAATTTAAAGAAAAATTCATGTCTAATATTTGGATATACTAAATCCATCTATAAAAATTTGAAACAACATATATGTAAATCATCTTAACTAAAAGATCTATTTCAAATCAATTACTGTTTCATTTTATCTATTTTTCTATTTATCACAAATTTGCATAAAAATCATTTTCTATACTTTCACAATTTCTAATTCCTCATTATTATTTTCCCAATTTAAATAAATTCACAAACTTAACAAATATCTATATATATAACATATAAACATATGAAAATATATAAATATTAATATATATACATTATATTTAATTCCAACAAATATGTATATATGTATATATTTATATTTATATATATATATACATATATATATATATATAAATACATATATAATACATATTAATATAATCATTAATAAAATCCAAAAATAACAGTGTTTTGTTTTATATTCACAGCCTGGCCGCGTATAGGGTTTCGGCGACGGCTTCAGCCGAGCCAGCCTGTACAGGGCGGAGGCGGTGGGAGTTACTCCCATCGTCGCCTCCCTTAGGGGATGGCGGTTGTGGGAGCGACCGCAGCCACCTCCCACTGTCGCCTCCCTTAGGGGCGGCGACTATGGGGAAAACCCCCACGGCCGCCATAAAATAAAATAAAAGCCCTTAAAATTTCATACACATAATTTTTTTTTTGAATTAAAAATTTCCGACGATATTTGACGGAAATCATATGCGGATTTCATAACTTTCTTTTAGCAAAAGAATTTTAACAAAACTAAAACAATATATATATATATATAATTTCTACAATAAATTAAATACTGTGACAGTATAAAATTCTGGCATGGGATTTTTCCTACAGTATAATAAAGAAATTTATCTGTTTAAACCCCTTTTTTTTTTGTTTAAACCAGATTTAACAAAGAATAATAAAAAAACAGAAATCCTTTCAAGATGTACTATTTTAAAACAATTTTCACATAAAGGAAAAATTTAATTTCCTACAGATTTATTTTACAAAAGGAGTATCTGGGAAGAAATACAGAATTTCTTTATACAAATATTTGCACAGTCAAATCTTTTATAGAAAGAAACAAAATCTTATACAAAGAGAAATACCTCTTTCCAGTGTTTGTGAGAATCTAGTTTGTTGAAGAAAATCTTTTGCCTATAGATTCCACAATAGCCTGTAGCTTCCACAAGAACTTCCTCGAGAAACAAAACTCAAATAACTTATCCAACCACCAAGAACCCTTCAAAGGATCTTCCACAAATTTACAACAGAGTGATAACAATTTCTAAGAATAAGGATTTTTACACAGAGAATTTTATTTTGCAAAAGCTTCTGATAATTTCCCCGTGAGGAAAAATGAACATCCTCTGTAAAATTCCCCAGATCCAATATAACCTCCGTGAAATTTCTCAACAACCTCATTAAAGCACTAACACACTTGTTGAGAAGTGGTTATCGAAAAAATATCTTCTCCACTTCTCGGCAATTGCCAATTCAAATATGCATGCAATTTTAATTTTATTAAATTTAAATTTTACAACCACTATACAAATCTCATGCATATTTTTTAAATTTAAATTTACCATTTTCCATAATTTATTTAATTTTCAAAAATAACTATTTACTCACTTAATATTTTAATTTAACTAATTAATTTATTTAATTAAATAAATTTGATCTTTTATAATCAAACCATTTAACCAAATAAGCTAATTAATTAATTAAATAATCAAGCAAGTAATTTCTTTAACATTTAAAATTAATTTAAATAACAATAATTTAAAACACAATATTCCAACATTAAAAAAACAGAAAATAACAATACAATCCTGTGACTCAAAACTGAACAAACAAAGTACTAAGACCAGGGTTAAAGACTAGACTAGGGTAAACCGAACTACTATCTCCCGATCAACGTTTTCGTTGAGTCTTGACACGCTCAGACCTGAGTACACAGGTGGAGTCGGTGTCATGTACCTGCAAGTCCTACAACCAAGCAAATAACATGCATACAAATATATATATAAAGCATTAAACAGACACACCATGCGGAGAAAATCACAGATATCGCAGGGCACTCGCAAGCGAGTGATGCGATTCCGTTCTCCACACCAATACACTTCACAACAAACTGACGAAATAAATGTTGTTAGTCCATCATAAACATGTACATATCAATAAACAACTAAAAATAAACATCTACGCTAAATCATATCATGTCTGAAATCAATAATCATCAAAAAAGTATCATCATGTCACAGAATAATCCATCGCTCAAAACCAGCAATCAAAATATCCAACAAAGCATCATAAGTTTAACAATATGAAAACACAACGACAGAAAACATAAGCATAAACGGAGGGGTACTACATTTTGTATGGTGACGCTGGACTGTGAGTGGTTTTGTTTGTTGTAAACACCAAAAAATCATTGAAAACCACAAAATTTTCTGAAAAAACATGATTTGATCTTCCGATAGGCCCTCCTTCTAGCACCAAATGTAGAACCATAATCCAAATACTTGCAAAACATAAAAAATGAATACATTAGGAGATCAAATGCAAGTAAGAACAAGGATTTCCCATGAAATCCATTAACAAAGTTTAAAAGAGGAAATGAGACAAGAATGAAATGAAAGAGCAATAGAGCAAGCTAAATCCTATTGAAGACAATGCAAACTCTTGATCCCATGGGGGAATTGGTGCCAATTTGATGTGAAAATTGGCCCTTTCCCAACTCCAATGATGCAAGCTTGATAAATGTTGATGAATGATCCACTTTGATGAAGAATGGTGAGTGCTCCAATAGAAAAACCTGCATAACCTAGCTAAGATTCAATGATAATGGATGAGAATTGCTAATGATTTGAGCATAGTAATTTTACTCAAATTATGGATGATCAAAATGAAGCAATGTGGGACTAAGAATTAGCCAATGGAAAAGTGCCACTTGTCAACTTGTGAATGGATGGAGGATGTGCAAGTTTTGAAGAATGTGCAAAGAGGGGGGAGATTCAAATTCAAAATATGGCTTGAAGGATGAGGTGAAAGGTGAAGTTAATGTCACATGGCTCAAGAAAAGGACTTGTAAGAGATTTTAAATGCTTTGTTGGAAGGGACAAGTCCCTTTTGGGGGGAGATTTCAAATTTGAAGAATATTCCATCTTTGATACCTTTTTGAAAGAAAATAGATGATTTATAAATTAATTAAATTGATTTTCTTCTGCAAGGTTGAAAAATCTAAGGATTTGATGGATTAAAGACAAGATTAATTAGGATTTGATTAATTTAAAGGAGATTTAGCTGATTTGACCATTTTGACTTAGATTTTAGGATTTAAATAACTCAAAAAGAGAAGAGAATATTTAGACCTAGTTAACAAATATTTTTGATTTATTTACCAAATGATGTTAGATTAAATTAGATAAATGTTTGATTTATTTAATTTTGAGATGAACTTTAGAAATTTAATCAAATAATATGGATTATTTAATTAAATAAAGATAGGAAGATGAAATGACCTAGCTAATTACACAAGAGATAATGATTTAATTAAATTGGGGATTTATTTAATTAAAAGGGGAATTATGATGAATTTAATCAAATAAGGCTATTTGATTAAATGGTTAGATAGAGGGATAATTCAAGATGAAGTGATGTTAGTAGATTAGGATCGAGTGCATGTACATTTTATGTGTCTACATTATTCAATCACATGCATGAGTTATCTTTTTCACATACATATATAAATTCTATGTATATACTTATAGACTAATATATAAGAATAAATACTTGAAGAAAAACATACACACTATACAGAGATCAGTTATGTAATCCAACTAAGGAACAATCAAGAAATCAAATTTCAAAGCCGAAACCTATTTCAAATCATCCCCAAGCAATGACCAAAGGTTTACTTACCAATTCTCGAACTAACTTGACTTAACTTGACCAAACTAGGCTGTGAGTGTGTGATAGCTCAAATATGCACATTAGGGTTACCAAACTAAGCTCCTCTCCTAAGTGATACTCCCCTTCTCTTACCTGAGGGATTGATTCTTTCTTGCATCCAACTTAGGGCATCACAAAGGTAGTTATCCAATCACATGAAATTCATTTGCATTGTCAAAGCATTAAAGTATCTACATTGCATTGTACATTCATTCATCACACTTTCCATCAGTATATACAAAATATAATCATGCATTAAAATATTTGGTAATTCTCACAATGAAGTGTAGCATATCAAAATTATTTTACATCATATTCACTCATAAAGAAAAAAGTAATCTGGTAACTAAGAAATGAGGTGTAACAAGTTTACTAATGTTTTTGATACCTAGGAGGTATTGGTGGTTGGATATATTAGCATGTGTTTTGGATGCTATTTTTGATCATGTGGTTTTTTACCTTTGATAACTTGGTTGGAGCCTTTGTTATCACTTGGATTTGATGCTTGTGTTCCTGGATCGATGCATCTTCACCTTGGCATGTTCATTTTCTTCCATAAGTGGCAAGTTGGAGGATGAGAGGACTTCTTGCTTGAGATGATGATCACTTTGGTTTTATTGCAGGCATCTTGATAGATCAAGATAGAATGTCGGATATTCATGTGGTCACATGTATAGCTATGATGATGTATTTCATTGATTGACCCTTATGTAATGTATACACCAAGTGGGAGAATGTTAGGATATGGTGTTGTACACCATTGCATAAATTGATTTATTATAATGGTGTAATTAAATAATCATTTAATTGTGGTGTAGCTAGGAGGTGTGTTTAGCCACATTAGATAGTTATTTGGGACTTGTAAAGTTGTATTGTAACATTGGATTATTACTTAATATGTGGGAGATGTAGGATAATAATTTAATAAAATGAAAAACTAGTACCCAATATTAAATGAGGGGCCAATGGTTTTGTGCTCACATGGTTTTATCTTACCACTTGGTTGTATTTGTGTGGGCTTGTATCTACAAAAGAAAACACATGTTTAGTAGTGAAGGTTGGATGGGTGGGTGAATGGGTTATCATTATTGAGTCTTTTTGAGGAGTGCATATGTAAAATATAGCATGGGATGTGTTGATTCATGCTTGGACATATGAAGGATGCATTGGAGAGGCTTGATGCTTCTGAAGTATTCATGGTAATGTTGTAAGTTCATGCACTATTGTATTACTAAATATTGATGGAGTATGTATGATTTTGGAGGTTAGGTTTTTCCCTCCTAAGGTTTTTCCTAGGGCATGTCTTGTGTTATCTTGTGGCTTTTATGTTTCATCTACACATTTGGTTATTTTTTAGCTTGCATGGATGCCTTTCTCTCATAGAGTTATGTAGGAAATAGATTAAATGAACTAAGAATTGATGCATTATTTCCTAATAGCAACCACAAAACCCTTAAAAACAAGTAAAAAATAGGCCAAAATGTCATGCAAAATGAAGTTTTCAACCAAACATATGAAATAGGTAGAGGAGCATAGGGAAAAATTGGCTTTTGACTAAAAATAATTCAATTTTTTATGACTTTTTTGTACTATACTATTATCCCCCAAAATTTGAGCTTGAAATTTTTTGGATTTTTAATGCATTCCTATGCATCCCCAAAACCTACCAAGTCAAAAAAATTATTAAGTTTGCAAATCTATGAGATTTGGTACAAATTCCTTTCATGGGTCTCATTTTAACTCCATTTCGTACTATATGCCCAATTTTCACACTCAAATCTTTCATCATTTGCAAAATATCAATCTTCACTTTCTACCACCCGTGATCCACAAAGAAATAAAATTCATATGTCTGTGTTGCTAGAGCTTAAAGGCTTTTTAAGTTTTTCTCAGGAGGATGCAATCTTAGTGTTGTCCAAATTTTGCATAAATCTAAGTTGTTATGTGAAAGATATGGAAATTTTTAATCTTTCTAGTTGAAACAAGGTTTTAGGGGAAATAAATAAAAGGCTTTTCTATCATTTTGATCAGCTTCAGAGAGTAATTCAAAGTTACAAATTGTTTACCTTTGATTGGGAATTTAATCATTGATCAGAGAATTTTTCATAAGGTCATATACCCGTTCATTTGAAGAACTAAGAAATTGTGAATGTTGCATAAAGTCTAAGAAGACTTTATTTTTTTTATCGTTATAAAGTTTTAAAAAAATGTAAGCGACTTTATTAAAGTCATTTTATGGGAAATTTTATACACGAGTATCCCAAGTTTTAAATATTTATTAATATTCTCCAAGTTTTTATGAAGTTTTGAAGACTCAAATAACAAATATCTTATCAGGAGTTTTAAAAGTTTTAGAATTCCAAGCATGCTCGACTTCTAAGTTATGAAGTTGTGTGAATGTGTGACTTTGCAACCTCTAACAACAAGTGTTCTCTCAACCCATGCTGAAATGAGAACTTTGCTCGAAGGATATTCACAAAATGGATCTATTGAGCATATTTTAGAATTTTCCAAGCAAATGAAATTGGCCGTTGTAAATCCAAATTGGTGGAAATCATCACATGGAATCCAATATATGCAGCTTGATCAAATGGTTCATATGTATATGTTCAGTCTGATTGACATGTTGTTTACTTCATAAATGATGTGACAGGAGAGTGAAATGTTTATATCTCAGTATGGCTGCAAAGCTAGCCATGCTATAGCTCTACTTGTGCCTAGCAGGTTATAGAAGAAGAGTATTATTTGTCTGAACATTTCCAGTCATGCATTATTATTCATTGGGAAATTTCAAATCACATTGGGCTCATATCACTATCTTTCTACTTGAAGGTCATTTTGCTAATGGGATACTTAAGGTCTTAAAACAAATGAAATTCGATGCAAGGAACATTGTATATGGAGTAATATAAGGAGCCACAATTGGATACACTCCTAAACGAATGAAGTAGAATGATTATGACAATGGCTTTTTGAGTAATAAGGATGAGTTGAGTATTGTGGATTGTAAGAATATTCACCATTCATGTTGCATTAAGAGATGGTAGTAGATGACCTTAGATGTGAAGCTGAAACTTCTGATAGGTGGACTATCACAAGACATGAAACCATAGATAGAGCATATCAACTATTTGACACAATTCTTCGAAGATCTCATGGAATACCACAAATGTAGTTGGCGGATGTTCGCAAAATGAATTTGTTGTAATTGACAGATATTGTAGACATCCAAATTTGGACACTTAATTTATCCAAATTTATTATTTTTCGTCTAAACATCCTCTTATCCGAGTTAATTAAGTAATATTACTATTATTTAATTAATATCTTTAATTCTGCTAAATCCCTAAGGTATTTAATTAATAATTAAATACCTTACCCTCCTTAATTCTCTTTTCATCAAATAAATTAAATAAATGTTACATTTATTTAATTCCTCACATGTCATT
>VDFB02047230.1:625979493-625989892 GCA_007258455.2 Sequoia sempervirens
TCTTTACAAATTCAATCTTAAAATCAACAAAACATGAAAATTCCAATCCAATATCCAAATTCACTTCCATATAACCCATACATGAGGTAATCATATCTTACTAGCTTCAATGACATAACAACTATAGGTGTCTCTAATCAAAAATTTTGAACACCTTGTCACATGGTAGATTTTAATCAATGTCAAAAATTATAGGTCTATTAACCAAATAATCAAAGCATGAGTCTTCCCCAACACAACATTATTTTGCCAATTCAATACATACCAAACATAAATATCCCAAACACAAACCTATCAAGTCTAAACATGTCAAATCCACACATGGTGAACTATGGGTCGATGGATCCATTCACAAAGCTACCTTCACAAAACATGAACAAAAATGACCCCAACATACATCAAAATAGTGAAAATAAACTCCAACAACTTCAAACACAATATCAACAATCACCACAACAACCAAAAGCCTTGCAATCCAACAACAACACCAAATGTGAATACACTCCTTTAGGGGAGCCAATTGAGTTGGAGTTAAACAAGATAGTCCATTCCAATCTTATTAATCTTCCATAGTCATTAAGTGGCTATGAGCCTTAAATTAAATACTCATGGTACGATGTCAGTGCTTATTGTGAATACCATAGAACAAAAGGTCATGAAATATTAAACTATAAAAGACTTAAGAACCTCATACAAGATCTCATTGATCAAGGAGCAATAACTGTTGAGGATAACCTTCAAGATTCATCCACAAATAATCACATTGAAAATGTTTCTACTTTACACAATGAGAATGATGACATACATCAAGAATATTTTTTGAAGCATGATCAACATCCTTCATCAATGCCTAGTAATAGTCCATTTCAAGACATATTAACATCATTTGATCTCATGGTTGCAAATATTGATGATCTTTCTGTTGGTGTTTTTGAATACCAAATTGATCTCACAAATAACCTATGGAATTTCCATCTTCCAATGGTTAGCTACTTGGAGGGATTGGCCAACGAATGAGTGAAAGTCACAATAAATTTCCTCCTACACTTTGGGCTCTGCAAGACCCAGGAGGGTGATCCCACACAATGTAATTAAGATCCTCTATGCCAATTAATCTCATACATTGTAAACAACAAATTCATTCCCATAATCCAATATTTGACATATATAAACTTTAAAGATTTGGAAGATCCTTAAGTGTTTAACATTCAAAGCAAGGGAATGCTATTTTCAACATGAAACTTCTAGAAATAAAATCTCAATTGAAATAGGAAATTGACAATTGTTTTTTGACTGTGAATGATCTTAGAACTTATAGCTTCAGAAAAAATTCATAACCAGTGCCTTATCTCAAGGCATGGAGTCAAAATTACTACAAACTATGATCCATGACAATTGTAAGTGGTAGAAGGGGAAAAACAAACTAAACTATACATCTACGCTTCTAAATAGGATATTGCATCTAAAATTAAATGAATTTAAACTAATTTAAACTAAAAAGCTTTTAGAAATCTATCCTATTGCTCTCTAACTCTAAAGATTTCTCTAATTTACTTAGCTCTCAGATTTGTAAGCTAATTAAACTATTAAAATGACACTTAGAGAATGAGAAATGAACTATTCTACTCTAATATGATTAAAATATGCAAATTCTATTCTAATGGCAGCCATGACTGCAAATGCTTGATGCTTGAATGCTCCTTGATGGATGCTGGAATGCTAGATGGTTTGGATGCTTGAATGCTTTGGAAACCTGCAGAGTAAGATTGCATTAGTTGGGATCCATTTCTTGTAGCCCAAGAGCTGTATTTATAGCTTTCACGGCAGCACAATTGTACAGGAAACCGGGATGAGGGGCTGTGATTTTCTCTGAAAAATCCAAAGGCATGGGATGAGAAGAATGAGCTGATCATGGAGAATGGTTTCTCCCCATGAAAACAACAGGCAAGATAAGAGGGAAGGTGGGTGGGAGGTTGTTGAGAGAATTTCTTGCAGGTTTGTCCTTGAAGCTTTTCCTGTGAATGGCAGTGCCATTAATTTGAATTTTGAGAAATAAATTTATTGGTGAGTGAATAGTGCAAAATTTATGCATAAATTTAAATATTTTTAATTTATTTAAATTTAGCAAAAATGAGGAATAAATAATTTAATAAATCAAACTATAGGGTTTGTTTTATTAAATTAAAAGGAGAATGATAATTAAATAAAAGATTTTTAGCAATCTTTATTTAATTAAGAAGAAAGGTGATTTTAATAACACAAATTATTTAAATTGTGTATTTAATTTTAAGATAGAAGTAATAATGATAATAATTAAATAAAACAAAGTTTTTAATTTTGTTTATTTAATTAAGAGAGAAATAATATGATGAAAATGATAATAATTAAATAAAACAAAGTTTTTGATTTTGTTTATTTAATTAGGAGAGAAAAATAGAAGAATTAATAAATGAACTTAATATAAATAAATATTTCTATTTATTTACTAAGTAGAAGAATTTAAGATTTATTAATCAAATAAGTCGTATTCAATTAATTAGATTCTCCAGACCATTTTTAAGTGTCTACATTTTGCCCCTCTTTGAAGTGATGTGTTTACGCAGTGCTTCAAAGAATGATTTTGCCTCAACTACCAGTATTGACGAAAGGTTTTTAAAGCGTGCCCCAGATGATGAATTTTGAAATGATAGTGATATATGCCTCCTCGGGAGATAAATTGATAAATTTTGGATTTTTTATGATTTTTCAAGAATTTTGAATTTTTATGATGGTTTGATGATGAATTGGTGAAGAAACAATTTATCTCCCAACAAGATTGTCCATAAATGCCCCTGTGATAGATAAGAATTAATTCCTCAGAAGGAAAAATAAATAAATCCCATAAAAATCCCCCAAAAATAGCCTATAAATACTCCAAAGGTCATTCTCAAAAGTCATTTGTGCATTTGACTTTGACAACCTTGAGATAGAGACCCTTAGAGTATTCAGAGCCTCAGGATGCCGATCCCCTACCACACCCACCGACTCGAGCGTGTGCGCCGTCATCAGCGTCCGGCCGACTATGGACCTCCGATATGTACTCCAAACCTTCCTCGTAATTTGTGCCCTTAATTTTGATGTATTTTTGCACGTTTTTATTGTTTTAGCATGTGGTGAACGCGGTGTAGCGCGTCCGTGAATTTTTGTAGCACGTCGTAGTTTTAGCGCATCCGGTCAATAGCGTAGCGCGTCCGGTAAATTTTGTAGCGCGTCAGAAGTTTTAGCACACAGGGCCAATTTTGCAGCGCGTCCAGGAAATTATGTAGCGCGTCAAAAATTTTAGCGCATAGGGTCAGATCTGTAGCATGCCCGGGGAGTTTTGTAGCGCACCAGACTTTTTAGCGCATTAGGTTGATTTTGTAGCGCTTTGGGTATAGATTGATGTAACATTGTGCATTTTTATTTTCGTCGATTTGTTGGTGATTCCATCTAGTTTAGCTTGATGTTGACTAAATAAATGGTAGACGATGTCTTGATGAGCGAAATTCATTGATTGCTAATAATTATCCTCATGATAGGCAAGGACTAATTATGTGTTTCAAATAATTGAACCCAATTGATAGATGAGGGTTCCTTGATGATTTGATAGGTTAATAGAAAAAAAAAAGCACAATTTTTGAAAATTTGGATGATCTTTTGATATTCTGATTTAAAATATTTTGTTTTGTATGAGTACAGGAGCAGTTAAATGTTATCCAGGTGCGAGAGCAGTTCCTGTGGCCCTTTGATATGATACCGAGACTGTCACCTGATGAGAGATAGCATATTGCTGCTTGTGGTTTGGCGACTTTACTTGACATGCCCCATATTAGACTTAACAGGGGTCTATTGACAGCTTTGGCAGAGCGGTGGCATAGTGACCACAACACCTTTCACTTACCTACTGGCGAGATGACCGTGACGCCAGACAATGTATGGTGTATTCTTCGTATTCTCTTTGTTGGAAAGATTGTGGTTCATGATTCAGAGGAGGTTGGTGGTGTAGAGGCGATGCAGAGAGTCTTTCAGGATCCCCACATTGCAGGAGAGTGGATTCCATGGGTAGATATGTATGAGTCATATGCTCTGCTTCCTTTAGTTTTGGCCGGTTTTATTGGTGGATTCCTTTGTCCTGATAAGAGGTCAAAGGGTCTATTGCTTGGATGGGGTCGGGTGTTAGAGGGTCTGGTGGTCCATAGGACAAGATATGCTTGGGGCATGTGCATGCTTGCCCAGTTATATCATGATTTGCATTGGATTGTTTATCTCGGCGGTAGTAGTTTATCGGCAGGGGCTACCCTTCTCCAGGTATGGGCATGGGAGCATATTGTTGTTACGCGTCCCATACCAGTGTTGGCCAGACCAGTGATAAGGCCATATGTATTTCGGTATAGAGGCAGGCCTACCCAGCATATGATGGGTAAGCTTGAGTATTGGAGGCAGATTGTTGATGATATAGAGGCAGTAACTTGGCGTCCGTACTTAGATTGTGATGCATGGGACGATGATGATATTGAGTTGGGGTTCTTGTCTGATTCGATGTATTTGATCGGGAAGAGCCCCAGGGTCTTGGAGCAATTCCTGTTTTGTCGTGTGTACAGGCAGTATGGCATTGTGCAGTGCATGCCATTGGGTGTAGCACATTATGGCTGACGTCGGATAGATGTTCCTGATTGGGGTCCCAGCTTGCCTTACGGGGCACTTGTTGAGGGTTACCGTGCTTTACAGCCATCAACATGGGATGTTTGGCGGGATATTGTCGAGGTGCCCATTACTCCCGAGTACGGAGAGTATCTGGCTCTGCACCCTCCTCCACGGATCACTATTCCAGATGAGCTAGCACCTGTACCAGCAACAGCACCAGCAGTAGCACTAGCAGGGGGTGTTCAGGTTGGTCAGCAATGGGGGAGAGAGGAGGATGTTGATGTGGATGTGAAGAGTAGCTCAGAGACTGACAGCGATGAGAGTTCTGGTAGCAGTGAGGATAGCAGTGATGATGATGGCGGAGATGGGGGGAGATTGAGTGTAGCAGGTACATTAGAGCCATCTTCCAGTGCGCCTCGTAAGAGGCAGACTGTTGTTTCCTTGTCGGCAGATCCATCAGAGGTCGCGGGTTTACGGGTGTAGGTGCAGACATTGCAGGGACAGCTAGCACAGGTGCAGGGGTTATTAGCACAAACGCAGGCATAGCTAGCTACTGCTTAGACTCAGATTACATCTCTGATTAGTGAGAGAGATGAGGCCCTACAGGCAGCAGCGACCGCACAGGCTCAGTTGACAGGATTACGAATACAGTTGTCCACTGCCCAAGCACAGATCACAGCCTTGACTGCAGAGCGAGATACCATTAGACGGACAACAAAGACAGCACAGGCGACTGCAGAGAGGTTGCAGAGAGTGGCAGATGGGACTTCCGTGGTGGATTATATGCGAGAGGCCATGCGGGCAGGTGCTGAGATTGAGTATTACCGGAGCCATTACCATGAGCTTTTCCCCCCAGAGCAGAGAGTCAGTTATGCTCAGTCTCGCTTAGAGAGGACTCGGTCGAGGACAGTGAGCAGAGGTGTGACACAGCCTCTTCCGAGAGGTTCGAGAGATCCTGGGACGTCTGGTGGTGGTACCGATACTGGTGCGAGACTTGCTCCTTCTGGTGGGAGTACTACTTGATATTAGTTGTGTACTCCTTGAGAGATATGTACAGCCATTTTTGACTTGATGTTATTTTCATTCTTTTCAGACTTCATTGTATACTTGACACTTGATGAGATATATATGTGCAGCGGTTCGATTATATTATGATATGTGTTTACATGATTTATGTGATGGATGCATTGATTTTATGATGTATTGATGTGATGGATGCATTGATTTTATGATTTATTGATGTGATGGATGTATTGATCTTATGATGTGAAATGGTATTGATGATGTATTTCTTTTCTTAATGAGATGTAATGTATGATAGATAAAATGTGATGTTTAATGAATGACGTATGGAAATGTAAATGAATGTTGGATAAATGAAATGTAATGATGAATGTAAATGTAAATGGATGATGGATAAATGTAAATGTGAATGAAATGTAATGATGTATGATAGATGAGATGGAAATGCAATGATGTATGATAAACATGTGATGATGAGTATGTGATGATGTAAATGTAAATGATGTATGATGAAAATGTAATGTAATATTTATGAGATGAAATGTAAAATGAAATGTGATAAATGAATATGTGATATGTGATAAATGGATGATGTAATGAATTGTAAATGGTGTATGATAAATAAGATGGAATGCAATGATGTATGAAAAAAAATGTAATGATGAGAATATGATGATGAAAATGTAACTGAAATGTGGTAAATGAATATGTGATATGTGATAAATGAATGAATGATGAGATGTTTATATAAATGAATGAATTGCAAATAGATGATATATGAATGATATGTAAATGAAATGATGTATGTAAATGTAAATGAAATGTAATGAAATGGAAATGAATGATGAGATGTAAATGGAATGATATATTAATGAATTGCAAATGTAATGATAGATGAGTAGATGAATGATGAGATGTTTATATAAATGAATGAATTGCAAATAGATGATATATGAATGATATGTAAATGAAATGATGTATGTAAATGTAAATGAAATGTAATGAAATGGAAATGAATGATGAGATGTAAATGGAATGATATATGAATGAATTGCAAATGTAATGATAGATGAGTAGATGAATGATGAGATGTAAATATAAATGAATGAATTGCAAATAGATGATATATGAATGATATGTAAATGAGATGATGTATGTAAATGTAAATGAAATGGAAATGAATGATGAGATGTAAATGGAATGATATATGAATGAATTGCAAATGTAATGATAGATGAGTAGATGATGTTTAATGAATGATGAGATGTAAATTGTGAATTTATGATGAGATGAAGAAATGATCCTATATGCATGCTGTTTATGAAAATTGTATGTGTCAAGTGTACTCAGTCTTTTGATAAGAAAAGATAACATCGTTTGTGAATGAATCATTGTAACTTGTGCCACTAGTACTCTGCAGATGTATTATTATGAATGCAATCTATGTTTAACCATGTAAATGTCTATTTTATCCATGCAAACCTAAGTGTCATTTCAATAATCATTTTATTCTGCTTTGTATCATCACTGAGCTTTATTTTTAAAATGTTGAAAGCGAATACAAGCATCAATGATATGAGATAGACCAATGATGACCTGAGTATTTTCTTTCATGATTTTTGATATTGCAAGCTAACACAAGCATCATGGTATGAGATAGACCAATGATGACCTGAGCATTTCTTGCGTAAACAAACAAGAATTAATCATTTTCTTAAGTGAATTGGAATATCATCTATGATACTTGGTAGAGCACTTCCCGTGACAATTCACAAAATAATAATGACTAACTCACAAAATAGCAAACAAAGAAAAGGTATCATTCTTCTTCCTTACTTCTCTAGTTCAATACATCATTGAGTAGCTCCAAAGAAATGATAACCAAATGATAAAATGAAAAGCACAACAATTCAAATTCTACTTAATGTATTTTCAAATCATTATTCAGATTAGATCATTAGTGTTGAGATGTGTGTGCTGATGTGTGCATGATATTCCCAAATGTTTAACTAAATGATGTGACCTAAAAGACCTATCCTAGGGGTCTCGGGGACTGATCAAAGATTAGTCTTGCCTACGTTATACATGTAGAGACCACGTAGTTCGACTGACACAGACTCCACTTTTGACTAATGTAGACTATATTTTTGTGTTTTTGATTTTCTGATGTTTTTGGGTTTTTGATGGATTTTTTGGTGTTTTTGGATTTTTATTTTTAGATGTTTTTTTTTTGGATTTTGATTTTTGATTTTTTTTGATTTTTGATTTTCTAATGTTTTTGGATTTTTGATTTTCTGATGTTTTTGGATTTTGATTGATTTTTTTTTTTGTTTTTGGATTTTTGATGGGTTGCCACTTGAGGTTGTCATGTTTGACTGCCTTTCCATGTAAGCTGAAAGTCTACTTGTACCAGATAACACTAGGATGTTGCCCCCAAGCCAGGGTAAAACATGGTATCTCTGCTATGATATGGAAGTGAGAATTTCAACTGATAGATGGAAATGATATGTGTAGACATCCAAATTTGGACACTTAATTTATCCAAATTTATCATTTTTCGTCTAAACATCCTCTTATCCGAGTTAATTAAGTAATATTACTATTATTTAATTAATATCTTTAATTCTGCTAAATCCCTAAGATATTTAATTAATAATTAAATACCTTACCCTCCTTAATTCTCTTTTCATCAAATAAATTAAATAAATATTACATTTATTTAATTCCTCACATGTCATTTTCATCTAATCCTAATCCATTTCCTAATATCTTCATAAGGATGTGCATATGCTTAATCCTTGATTAAGATGTGTCACATCCTCCAACTTTTGCAAGTTGGCTTCTAATCCTCATTTATCTTCTAATTATTGATTAATTAAACCTAATCATTCTCCAAGAAATTTTTAATTCCTTTTTATTCTTCCTAGATTCCCCTCATTTATATGCAAATTTTTAATTCACATTTCATCCTTCCAAGGCTTCTAGAAGCCTTGGACTTGTCACAATCTCCACATATGACCAACCTTGGACTTGTCACAATCTCCACATGTGACCAAGTCCCACCTTTTTGGAGCCCACCTTTTATCCTCTAGACCATCCTATGAATGTGAATTTTTAATTCACATTTATATCCCCAACCACCTTTCCTTTTCCCATGTAGATTTTTGAGGAATTCTAAAATTCCTCAAATGTCCCTTTCACTCCCACTTGGGGACAAGAAATCCCTTTTTGTGGAAATCCTCTCATCCCCAAGGTGCATGTCCTTTTCCACCTCATGTACCTTTTTGACAACTCATCTCCACCTCATATCCCCTTGGCCACTTCACCCTCCACATGTCAAGATGTGAGGGCTTGTGGGTTCTCAACCCACCATAGCCCTTCATCTTGACCTTGTTGGATCAATCTTGACCCTTGAATTCTCTAGAGAATTCAAAATCTCCTATAAATACCCCCTCTACAAGGGCATTTCCAACACTTAGCTATCTTGCACCTTTATGCTGTCATTTTGCATTCTCAACACTTTGCACTCTCATAACTACATGCTGTCCAAGCCTTTTTCAATCATTCAACCATCTTTGTTCATCATTTGGCATATTGAATCTTGCATTTAGACATTCAAGTAACTATCTAAGGAGCACACAACCAATCCAAGCAAGGGCCAATCAAAGGAGTTTCAACAACAAGGGAGGTAAAAGTGTTTGTGTTTTATCTTATTTGCATTCCTTTTCGTTGAACTGCTCTTTTGGCTAATCTTGAGGTGTCCTTGGTGTTTTATTATTCATGTTTCTTAGTTATTTTGCATGTTTAGAGAGTAGTAGGAATTCCAAGGTATACATTTCTGGCATGCCCGGTGGGACCCACACATGGGTCTTGTATTTAATGTTTATTTGAGTTAAGATTTTGCAGGAAAAGCTCACAAAGTTGCGGTAGCGCCCTCGCAGAGTTGCGGTAGCGCCCTCGCAGAGTTGCAGTAGCGCTCTTCGCAGAGTTGCGGTGAAGGCTCGCTAGAAGTTAAGCAGATTTCTTTGCGGTAGCGTTACAGAAGGGCCTTTGGCAGAGGTTGGCGCGGCAAATACCAGAAGCCATGTCACCAAGCAGAAGCGCGCGAAATACCTTTTACAAAGCCATTAAGCAGCTACCAAGCAGAGTTGGCGGTAGCCTTTATTAGTTGGCGGCAGCTACCACGAGTTTTCGCGGTATTTCAGAAGCCAGGTAGTAGCACCCTATTGAAGGCAGAATACCGGCAGAGTTGGCAGATACCTTTACAGAGTTGGCGGCAAATACCACAGAGTTGCAGGTGATGCCTTTATTGAAGCCAGTGAAGGCCAAGAGAGTTGCGGTAGCCCTCAAGCAGGAGTTGGCGGTAGCTACCACAAAGTTGCGGCAAATTTTATTGTGAAGCTATAGCTCTCAAGTAGAGTTAAGTGAGCACCCTTACAGAAAGGTTAAGCAAGCAGCGTCTTTTACAGAAGTTATGAGGTTCGTGACAGAAGCCATAGATACTTTAACAAAGACAAATTGAGGGTAAATGGACGCTTTTATTTTGTTTTTGCTCTAGTTTTTTGCTATATTCACGTGATAACTCTCTAACGTTGTGGTGGCAAGGATATTGCTATTTTCACTAACGTTTTTGCAGCATATTGTGGCAAAATTTGACCAAAGGCGAAAAAGAAAGAGGACAACTAACATTTGTTTGCAGGGGGCATCTACATAA